>MU869641.1:20237-33437 GCA_036418205.1 Ostertagia ostertagi | reverse complement strand
CAATCTCATTGATCTCGTTGGGTGGTGAAAGTGCGTTGGACATATGATCGGGAAGTCCTGAATTCAAGTAATTTTTCCAAGTTGAAAACTTGTTCATCTCTGAATTTGTAACTCACAAGTTGTCAATACAATTTCGTGCGATTCAGTTTTTCTTTCTTTCACATTTTTCAACGAACGTCGCTCGTTTGAGCGCTGGCCAGTGAAAAAAGAAGAACTAACCGTCATTGTCCTGCAAACCACGCCCGTTCGAGTACACTTTTCTCTGAATCGCGTTTCCATTTCGGAGAAGTTTTACTTTGGTTTTGAAAGTCGTCTCGCCAAAGTGTGAAACAAAAGCGCCGATACGACGTCGTGTTCAGTGGGAGGGAAACATTGAAGTAAAATTCAAGAAAAAGATGACAGGAGAGAATAATAAAGCGAATAATTTATCAGCAACACCCTAACTTTGAAGCATTCTATTTTATAGTAAGGAAGGGGAAATTAAGTTATCATCGATCAATCACCAATCATTGACTTTGATCTCACAAAAAAGTTGAATATCCAAGCCACAATTCAAATAAAACTCACAAATTATATTTGGCCGTCGTTGAAGAGTCAACAGACACCGCCTCAATCTCATTGATCTCGTTGGGTGGTGAAAGTGCGTTGGACATATGATCAGGAAGTCCTGAATTCAAGTTATTTTTTCAAGTTGAAAACTTGTTCATCTCTAAATTTGTAACTCAACAAGTTGTCAATACAATTTCGTGCGATTCAGTTTTTCTTTCTTTCACATTTTTCAACGACGTCGCTCGTTTGAGCGCTGGCCAGTGAAAAAAGAAGAACTAACCGTCATTGTCCGCAAACCACGCCCGTTCGAGTACACTTTTCTCTGAATCGCGTTTCCATTTCGGAGAAGTTTTACTTTGTTTTGAAAGTCGTCTCGCCAAAGTGTGAAACAGTAGCGCCGACACGCGTCGTTTACACTGTGGAAATGTCCGCGTTCGGCCCCGTACGGGTTGCTCTTCCTGGGCATCGCCATCGCTGTCTTGTTGGTAATCATTGCTCATAGAAATAGGACGACTTTTGTCGCTTATTCTTCCTTGACGCATGTGGACCGGGGTGCGGGGTTCCGAAGAGTTCAATGAGTCGGAAGGAGTGCCCGATCGGTCCAGACTTTCAAGAAACACATTCGTTACGTAGCATTCATCTTCGCCAAGAACTGTTCCTTCAGGAACGCAGAGAGCTTCTAAAATGACAACTCATTTCCCAAAGCGTCTATTCAGTGTCCAGCAGAGGTAACTCACCTGCAAAATCTCCTGACATTAGCCCATAACGTTCAATGAGACTATCGATTGCTTCATTTGTGTCGTCGTCTTCTTCACGGCCAAGATCACCTTCGGAAAGAGACCGCGTGAGGGTTCTGAGGTCAGTCTCTGTGAAATCCATAGCCGACGACTCCTGTTGGAGCACGGCGCGAAGCTGCTGGCGGTATACGGTCGACGGGTCGATGCTGCATTCGTCTTCGGTTGTCCATCGCTGGACGGTTTCATCAAATGCCAGACGACACTGCATACAACACTCGTCCTGACTTTTGCGGTTGTGATTCGTCGTCACGCCCTCATCTCCGCCCTCTGCTGGCGCTCGACGAAGCAACGAGGCCAAACGGCGTACTAACCATGAGGGGCTTTCGAAAGGTGTAACAGGTTTCGGGAGGGGTCCAATAGTAAACGGAAGTGAACCACGACGTTTGCCCTGATCGTGGCTTGCACTTCGTTTTTGCGTTGAGGCTGAGAAGACGCCAGAGACCGCTGCTGGCGACGTGGTCACACCTAACGCCATCGTTGTAGTGAATAGTGAGAAGCAATAGCACAGAAATAGAGATCTAAATCACAGCATCAATTGCCTCGAGATCGGTAACGATGAAAAACAGCTCACAAATCGATAACACGAAGGGACAAATAATGTTTCAGAGAGCTTAGGAACAGTCCTGATGACAAACAACTGAAAGTCATGAGAAGATAAGAAGGAGAAGTTCCAAATTGCGGCGTTTTCCTCAGTTACGACCTCGCACATATGCCATATTTCGGTCTGCGCCGACACAAATTTTTTGAATTCAGTTACCCCTTAGATTTATTGAGAGGTGATCATTTTCTGCACAAGAAATGCTAGAACGATTGTAATTCATGGAAGTGCGTCTGGCCTTGGTGGCTTCTATAAAAAGATCGCGGTTCGCGAATGACCATTTCGCAGGCATTCGCCAGAAAAGGGCAACGATAAAAGTTCAGGGACTAAATGTGAAATATCTTTTGAAAGCTGCGATGAGAAGGACCGCTTTTGTGCCGAGACCACATATTCTTCACTCATTTCTCAGTACTAGAATACGAGAGTCTATTCTTCGAATATAAATATTTAATTTCCACGCTAAAACGAACAACAATTTTCATGGATCCTTTTTACAGCAATACCACGCCAATACATCTCTAAGCTTTTGGAAAAGTTGCCCGGACACGAATCATAAAGAAGCTGCGATCTTGGGATTTGACAATAATAACAACTCAAAGGAGGATCCCACGAAAAGGTCGAAGGTCGTTGAAGGGAAAATTTACGTAGTAGACAGGCGGGACCCCAAGGGTACGGACGGTACGCAATCTCCCGGAAAGGATGCGCCCCGACGGCTCAGCATGGCCCTCCCCACGGCGCTATCGGCGCGGTACGCCCATCAACCGGCTAACCACTCTCCGCAGGTCCCTAACCGTTTAGCAGAGGACAGCACCGAAAAGAGCCGCATAATGCAGAAGTCAAGGGGCAAGGAAGGGATCCCTTTTATTAAATTCCGGGCCATTTTTTCTGCTTCTTTCTTCATTTCCGGCATCACTGACCGGGAGACGTTCTGTTCTCCTACTAGGCCAGATCTCCAGAGCTGCGCGATCATTGGAGCTTAAGGCCGATGTCAGACTTTGCGAATCGAGCGATTCGCTAGCGTCTGCGGTCGCGTCGCGGCCAGTGAATCACTCAATTGGCTGGTACCGCAACGCGACCGCGGACGCTAGCGAATCGCGCGATTCGCAAAGTCTGACATCGGCCTGAGGGTGGGCTTGAGCTTAGACTAGGGATTAGGCTGACACTTACCCATTGCCTTATGCTTAAACCTATGTTTCGGGTTGGGCCTCGCTTTAGACTTGCTACAAGCAAATGGGGGTGCCCTCATTTTAGGTGACCTGCTGAGGAGAACCGAAAAACACTCCAGTGACCACCCTGCTCTGATTTTAAAGGGCTGCCCCTTAACTTTAAAGACCGCGCTTTAGGTTCTATAATTTTTCTCAAATTCATACTCGAGTTTTTCCACCGTCACGAAAGCGATTCCAGATAGGTGGTGTCAGCCAAGTGCATCACCACTTGCACAATGGTCTGTCTTAATTAGAAATGCGAAAAAAGCGTATACAGCGCTATCCAGCGAGAAATTGCACGAGCCATGGAAGGAAATTGAATGAAAGTGACGGCACTGAGACCTCTGTTGTCAGCAAAGAAGGAGTGGAGGGTTCAGGTTCCCGCTGGATTGCTCCCTGACACACCTATTTTATCGTTCATTCCTTCTGAACATCAGCTAATCATCATACTTTTAGCTAAGAGCTAAAATTGCCTGCAACAAGTTCTCGGCATTGGTGTTAATGGCGAGAATTGCTTTGTGCCAGCAAGGTCGACAAGTGGAACTCCTATTCACGGCCTCGAACAAAAGTTCCATTCAACAGCCTAGTTGAAGTATAACAGCTTCAAAATTCAAAATTGTGCTTCAGTGAAATCCTTGATGCCCGAGTGCGCTGCAGTTTGCAAAACCTCAAACATGGGATGATTCTCACGCCGGTGGTTCTCCTTAAAGCAACAGTCCAGGCAGGGTTTCAACTACTTGGTCATTAGGCGGTCAAAACATGCCCCAGCCCAACTAAAGTTTATAGGAAATGTCTTTAAGTTCAAAACCTACCTCTAAAATGCGCTGGAAGGGGTCGAAGTCCTCTTGGAGGGGGCGGATCACCTCATACCGAGGCGGATCGTTCAACATACGCTGTGCAGAGTCCATGCTTGACTAGCGGTCGTTGCGGGACCGCCGCGACCATTTGAGGTCTATCCTTTGAAAATTCGATGCCGAATGTACGAATGTATTTGATTTTCAATGTGTCCCCTTCGATTCAAGGTTTCATTTCAGCGTGCGCTTCAATTACAGTTGCTAGCAATCAGCCAAGTATTTGCAAGCAATCGCAATTGAAGCGCATTACTGCGAGCAGATTTGGACAACTCGTCCAACACACGTCTTCCCCCATCGCTGAACGGCAGAGGGGGTGCCCCTGTCTAAGCCCCAGTTAGGCGCTTTCCTCACTTTTCTTTTTCTATTCGCCCACTTTTCACCTACAACTTCAATATAGGTGCTTTTAGCCCGCAAATTCGTTCCTGGATTGTTGCTTTAAAGGAATCTTCCACGGACCATGGACCAGTGGGCGGGACCGGAAGTTTTTGTGACGAAATGCATGGTAGGTACGGATCCACGTGTCGAACGCACGAACGTGAACAGGATTCACTTCAAACCTTCCCATGAACGTGGATCCGTACCTACCATGCATTTCGTCGCAAAACCACTTCCGGTCCCGCCCACTGGTCCATGGTCCGTGGAAGATTCCTTTAAGTCTAGGAGGCTGGACTGGAGCGCTTGCTCAAAAACCACCCACAAACTACCTTATTGGATTTAATTTCGATAGCTTATGAATGAGCGAAGTGAAGCGGGCAAACAGATGGGCATTATTACGGGAGAAGAGCAAGCGTCCTACAGGTTTATATGCTGGCTAGGCGATGGCGATGATCTGGTGACGCAGGCGTTCCCATTAAACGTAGTAGGAAACCAAGGGAGACAGAACGCAGAGAAAAACATGGATATAACTTCCGCAATACCCTCAGATGCAAACTTGCACTTTACTTCAAACGTGGGCCCATTTCCGAGCGCGACGCACGACTATCCTGTTGCGCAGATGGTGCCTAAAGAACACACATCCACTTTTCTTTTGCTCGTATGGCATATGGGCGTACTTGTTCTCACGGAATTTTGCACCTGCCGTCACCCTTTCAGACACTGTTCATTCAGCACGAGAGCGTCACCTTTTTTACTCTTCCACCAAAGCAATTCGCATCGTTCAAGATCTCTGACACAGCGTCGTCCCTGCACGGAAAACCTCCCATTCGTGCGCCCTGCCTTGACCTCAAGAAAGGAAAAAAGATCGCATAAAGGGAAAAGAAGAAAAATTCGAAGTGAAGCCTCAGAAGGGAAGAATGCCACCGATAAAATTGAAGAAAAGAAGAAAATGATCTGAGGATTGTCTGCATTGGAGGAATTTCAACTTATGGTTAGTACTACGGCCATCACTAATTAGTAACTAATGACTATTGAGTTTATCACCACCTTCGAATCCGTTACAAACAATGATCTCATTAATTGCAGTCGACTTCTGGGAAAAGTGCCATGTTATCTAATTTGGAGCCTTCGGCGTAACTGGACTGTATCTCAGTATGTATTCTAAAAAACATGAAAAGATCGTTTCCCGACTAGTTTGTCAAAGAAAGCCCCTGTAATGTGGTAGCTCAAAGAGCACCAGTAGGGGTAGTGGGGTAACCCCAAGAGGCCCGTCGCGCGGCGAAGAAGAGACGCAGACGCGGCAAAGGACGAGTCGCAGCGCATACTGTAGCGGTTAGGCGTCAGGTTAAATAGAGTGTACCATACTACGTCTCACTACGTCTTACTTCAAACGTGGGCTACCATCCCATTTACAAACATCGAATGGCGGCTAGCGTTGCTCGCGACAATGTTTTCCCCTTCTCTCATTCCCTGGTTTCTTTCGACTACTCCTCTCTCCTATGCGCTCAGTGCATCTTCACCATCGTAACTTCACAAAGAAGGAGCCTTTATTTCAATTTTTCAGCAATTCCTTCTATTTTTTTCTTCACTAGCAATCCAAATCGCATTTCTACATATGTTAATTCTTTAGGGCAGTGATCGCACCTAACTGATAACGAAACGTAGCTTTGAGCACATGAGTAAGCGCTGAGCATGTGGACGAGACTTACTTCCCATCTAACCCATCCTTTGGAAGTACCGTAACGTTAACATGATGTAAACGTACCAAAGTACCCTCGATTTCGGAAGACCAGAAGAAAATCGAGTGCAGACCACACACCATAAGAGACGACGGCCAAGGAAAAAAACCGCTTTTCTCTTGGCTGTCGTCTCTTATGATGTGTGGTCTGCACTTGTTGAATTTTAATCTCGGTTCTTCCGAAATAGACAATAGAAGTACAAATGCATCAAAAGAACCTCCACGACTTCTGCTCCTTATAAATCCTTACTCAATGTGGAATTGTTGCTTTTCGTTATCATTCCCTCTAACGACTATGTGGATTTCATGCACATCTAATGGTTAGATCTAGAACATAGCCATGAGATTTGCGCTGGAGACCCGGAGCAACCGCAGAAAAATACGAATGAATAGAAGGCACAGCGAAAAAAGGTGCAAGGCATTCATTGGGAGCGACATGTCATTAACGATATTGCCGAACTCTTCGATCCAAAAGCCATAACGCATTTTCAACAATGCAGTATTGAACCTAACGACAGTGAAAGGAAAAGGAGGTGGAGAAAAAAAGTAGCTGAATTTGATGGAGGAAAACTTATGCTTGAAATCAAAAACATGAAGTAATGATGCAGCAAAGCCTAGCAATGAATCATCTGTCGCGTCTCCCAATTCCACTAAAGACCTGTCAAAGTGCAAGGAAATCCATAAACCCAAAAAGTAAACCCTAGGCAGAAAAGTAAGCCTTCGTGAAACTTGAAGGGAAGAACTTTCGGGGATGCAAAATGACGTCCGTTTTGCTCGCTCATGCTTACTCAATTGTTTTGGGTTAACTTCGCCCTTCTTTCACGACATGCCTGATAAGATATCGATCTGAATTTCCCGCATAGATAAACCTGATTCCCCCTTTTAGTGGATTGTAGTACTTGACGTTTAAAAATAAGTGCGAATCGCATTTTCAGCGTGACAATAGGAACAGTGAGTGATGTCATCTTGACAGCCTGTCAAAGTGCATGGAAATCTATAAACCCAAAAAGTAAACCCTGGCTAGAAAGTAGACAGGTCCCGATGAATTTATTACAATTCCCAGCCATACAACCTTTTCACCAAAAGCAATTTCTTCCCGACAATCGGACCAGCCAAGAATTCAATTATTCGCTACCGTAACGATATGATGGCGAATCATTAATGTTTACTATGTAGAAAGTATAAAAAAGGAATAAGTGGATAAGAATGCTGACTTGAGGAATGCTGTCAGGGAATTCCTACTGCAGTGCTCCCGGAAATGGATGATATCACTATCGACTTAGAATGTTAAGCATGTATTGATAGTTCACTTTTTTGCAGACTAATCAATAAGGACAACAGATCAGATCATCGTACAAGCCAGATGGATCACCTGGTTGACGTCAGGCCCCATTCATTTCCATAACTAGATCGAAATCTCTCCGTTCGGCGAAAATATGATATATAGCTTCCCTGACGAAACAAAGGGGATCACCCAATGCAAGAACAAATGGCATGTAGGCGAGTCTTCTCTTACTCTTGTAACCACACAAACAACCGTTCCACCAATATCAATGTGATCATCAGTATCAGTAATCGATCTTTATTGTTAGTACATCAGCCAACCAGCGTTTACAGACATACCGTCATGAATTTCCATGACTCAACCTGGATGGTTCGATAATAGTTGCGCACCGACTGGTATTGTGACATTACCACATAAGGTTTTCAGAACTCAACAGATCACCCAATAAGTAGAGCGACTTCGCAAAAACATGCAGCAGGCAAAGAGGTCGGAAGCGGAAATGTAATGAAACACTCCAAGCATAGTAGAACGCAGTAGCATGGACTCTTCACGGACCATCTATGTCTAGGAAGTAATGAATACTACGATAAGATCCCAATGGCACAGGCTCACCGCATCAAGTTCCGATGGCCGCTGCCCAAATCAGGAACTTTTCAAGAAGGGAACGTTACGCTACTGTCCTGTTCGCTACAGGAGCGGAGAGAAAAAAAGCGCATGATAGACCAGAAAGTTGTCGCTCACAGTGGGTACGCTGTTGATTCCGAAGGTTTAGATGAATGCACCGCTGCGTGAAGGACAACCCACACCTACCAGATAACTCTTGGATCGTGGACGCAATCGTAACAGTCATTTACCTATCACGAACATCACAGCTTCAAGAGTTCCAATTCAATAAGAGAACCCGTAAAAGATGGAAGGCTCAGTAGTCAACAATCAACAATCATTTTCTGAAGCACGCCACGAACTCTGCTCCATTTAGAAAATACTGGCATGGCATTTGTATTCGGTTGACGAGTACAGTAACTCATTGGGGCTAGCCGATGTTAAAGCCAGTTTACCGTCCCAGACGAACCTGGTACCCAATCAGCCAGTTCCGGATGGCAGAAGTTATCTGCTGGACTGGGCAAGATATTGAAGCCGAAGAATGAAAGGAGCCTGTGGGCCAGTCAAGTCAGGTAATGATGTTTTCTCCGTAACGTTTAACAAAAAAAGACCTGGTTGGACAACATAACGACGATAAAAATATAGGAGACACTCAAATCAGCACAGGGAGTACCGACGCCACCATTCAACCCAGAAAAATAGCACTATGCTGCGGAACCTGAATGAAGTCATTCACTCAACCTGCTGCATAACCTAGATCCTGCCCCTCCGATTACCCGAAATACCTGTTTTGCTCTCAGTAATACCACCACAGAAATTTGCCACCGCGTTGGCCTCAAAAGCAAGCTTTTGCTTTTTTCAACCGCAACTCTCCGACTTCTTCATAAAAGGCTTCAGACTACTTGCATGCTGACGGAACGTCGTAGCTACTGACGGACGGCATGGATGTGGCAATGGGTGATAGAGGCGAGTGAGGTAAGTGTTAGCGAGAATAGCGGTGCTCAAGAGTAATTGGACCATTTCGTTTCAACCTTACTCCTATAAAAAACAGAACCCCACAAAGATCTCAACTTCTTTGTTTTCAAACAATTGAACTGCATTGTTTTATCTCTCTAGCTAGTTCGAAGTTCCAACTGAGAGATTCAAGCTCTGATAGTTCGCACAAACGATAGAGCACCAAGCCTCCGACAGATGAACGCCTAATGCAAATTTTTGCATTCCCTTGCTTCACGATAACAGTCGCAAAACTGAAGTTCCCGAAAATGAGCTCACTTAAACTACTAGAACGAATTCTGACAAAGCTGAAGACGAATGTTTATGTTAATGAGAGGGAAGTTGCGGATACCAATTTGAAAAATGTAAACAGCTTCAGTTGGAATTGAGAACGCCAGGCGAGCTAAAAACTCATCGCAAAAGGATGCGGGAAGAGGTGTTGATGATGAGAGGAATTTCATATAAGGGATGGCAAGACAGAAACGAGGGAAACAGACATCATGGGGGAGAAGATGGAAGGATATTAACTGCGCTATCTTTTCGTATCCTAATCTGATTGTAGTCAAGAAGTGAAATGATGTCTATGATTTCTCATAATTTTATGATTTCTCATAAGATTTGCGATTGAATCAAATTTCAGACTGAACTACATATTTGAGAGTCCTTAAAGGAATCTTCCGCGGAAAAAGCTCCGCCTCCATTACCACAGAAAAACGATACCTTAGGCCCCTAGCCTCATGAGCATAGCAAAAAGAACGGAACATAAGCGTTAGTTTCGATAATACTAATCCTACACACAAGACAAAATGATCACTCTTTCCGTGGAAGATTCCTTAAGGTATCGTTTTCTGTGGTAATGAGGGCGGAGCTTTTCCGTGGAACGATTCCTTTAAGTCGGCTTTTCAATGAACAGGGAAAAACAGCGAAACGGTTGCCCAAATGTACATCCGTTCAAATCGCGCACGCCGGTGTGCATTACAGAAGAAGGTTTTGGGTGTAGGTACAGATTACTGAATGTTAAGAACGATTTGACCGTGGGACAAAAGGCGGGATATTTAGGCTGAGGGGCTAATAAAAACACAAGAGGTAAAGAAATTTGCCATGAACATTTTTTTTTGCATTTTTGGTCGTGACATTCAAAATTGTTCCAAATAGCACTAACACTAAAAGTAGATGTCATTTATTACCAGTACCACCA
Organism: Ostertagia ostertagi; assembly: GCA_036418205.1. Taxonomy (NCBI): domain Eukaryota; kingdom Metazoa; phylum Nematoda; class Chromadorea; order Rhabditida; family Trichostrongylidae; genus Ostertagia; species Ostertagia ostertagi. Next base: position 23,242 of record MU869641.1, on the reverse strand, counting down.
GATCCTTGAAGTTACATTTGTTACCACAGTCCGAGAAATTATGAACCTTAGGTTTTGCACGTTATCGGCTGGTAGTATTTACCCCCGAGCGCCTAACATTCAGTGCAGAGGGACCGTTTTGAGGAAAGCGCTCACCCCTGAAAGCCCTCCTTAATTTTACAGCTTTTTCAAATGGCGACAATATCCTGACCATCGGAGACGGACGTTTTATTTAACATATGATGATCTCATTCATGATGGACCGCACATGAGGAGTAAGAATTACGATTTTCCTTCACGGCCACATAATTCACTAAGTATGGAGTACAGGTATAAGACAAGGGGACGCTGCTTATGAAGGACAAAATGGTAGCAAAGCTCTCAAGCACAATTGAACTCTACTCATTGCACAGGTCACCGTGAAAGAGAAGCTAAGAGTATGTCACGAGGGGGAGGGAGGTTATGAAAAGGAAGTTCGACATTTTCGTGGAGTCTGCACCTAATAATTCCAGACGCGAAAAACTACTAATATGAAAAGCGTTCAATTTGACAAAGGTTATGCTGATTACACCTCAGGGTATTTCAATTGAAAAAAGGCGCATGTGCCGCATCTATATCGGAATGTGTCCAAACTACAAAAAATGGAAAAGTGTTCTTGAGTGCCAAGTTACTTTTGCAATACGCTTCTCTTCTTGTCGTGACATGGACAAAAGAAGGATCTGAGTGGCAGGTGACAGTGGTTAGCAGGAGGTTGCAGGGCCCGGGGATCAAATCCTGGGTCGTGAGTCGCCCGGGCCAACCAAGCCTTCCATCCCTCCGGGGTCGGTTAATTGGTACCAGACTTGTCTGGGAGGATAAAAACACTGACTTGTACATCGGCTGGCCCCGCAAGTCATTGTATAGGCCACATCGCAGTCAAATTTCTAGTGAAAATTTGGATGGAAACCCGTGGGGTAGCAGATCACAGAGAAGATTGATCAACGCTGAATGCTTTGCCCTTTTGCGCAATTACAAGTTATTCTGCAGACGCCTTGGAACTTAGCAGGAAATCCTTCGAGCCTAACGTAATTTTGCTTCAAGAAAGTATTATACTACAAGATAGAGCTGTTTGGCTGGACAGAAACGTCATGAAGCAAACATTGAAGCACTAAAGTAGATCATAAAGGAAGAATTACAGCCATTGTTCAAGACTTTATTGCTCTAAATGATGAGGAAAAAGAGCTGTAAACTAGACTTTTACCACAGTACTTGAATGCGAAACTCGACTGGCACTCTGCAGAGGTATCTGCACCTTCATTAAGCTGGTGGGAAATAGCGAGCAGGCGCCGTTCTACATCTTCTAACCCAAATACGTGAGAAAGTAAAGGTTTACCGACTTTCACCTGGGAATGCTTCCCATAGCAACAAGACTGAATATATGATGAGTTCGCAGAATGTGGTTCTCAATGTAAAGCTGTTTAATCCAGCAAGAATTCCTCCATAACGTCCAGATGCGACAACTTGGAAAAAGCAGGACGTGGTACAACAATGTGACCGAACAAGAAAATAATGGACTTTGGACCCATTGCACACATCACGAAAGAAAGAGATAAAAGCACCCTTTCCCGGCCGCTACGAAAGTTTTGCAGCAAAAAGGGTTCTACATCGAAAACACTACTTTTTCAGACACCAATGAATTGAAGCATCAGACTTCAAAAGGGTTGTTTGGAAAACACTGAAATGTGATCTCTGTTCGAATTTCAGTCAAAAATAGAAGGTTCCTGGATCGCGTGTTACGAGTAAAAAATGTGTTTATGATTAAACAGCGCACCAAGATGAACGCCTTTTCAAAAGCTTTCTTACGTCATAAATGTTATCCCTTCGATTCCCTGCGATGTTGTGGTTGTAAATAGGTGCACCGCAAAGCGTCAAAGAGTCAAGGAAAGGAGAAAATCCAATCAGGATAAAAAAAAACAAGTTCAAGTACCGGTGCACCCTCCCTAGATAAGCCTACTCCAACTTTTGGGGTAAGATGCACGTGAAATACCATAGAAAAGCGCGCTTCAACTTCTGAAGTGAGATGCACGCCTCTGTGTTCCCTGCTTTTATTTGCTAGGCAATGGTTTTTTTAACGGGATTTCGTTCGGAAAAGAAAACACGAAAAAAAAACAGCGTAATCAGCGACCAACAAATTAATATCGCGCAAGCTATGCTGATGGTATGCACTTTATTTTTTCTCATTGTCAAGCGAACTCTTGAAAGGGATTTTGATTTCTAGCCATCACAGAATATCCACTTTTGCTGAACACACACAACAGCCGTGCGCTTCAGCAGGCAAAATTAGAAAGATTATGAGGATATTTGCTTGATGTCTGGATCAAAAGGCAGCTGTGACAATATAGCAATCGCTGCTTGTTGACGGGACCGTGAGAAAGAATGTGAAAACAACCCCTGGCGGGAGTCTTGTAAGTGCACCTCGAAGATAAGGAGGACCTACAGTGAGTAATAAGTAACAAACTGTAGTTCTTCCTTCGATCAACTTAACGCGATTCTATTTCCCGTTCCTACGTCAGAATCAGGTTTATTTTCTTTCCTAACGGCGACGAGGAAGACGACGCTGATGACGCTCACACCCAAGTTACACCGCGTTCACCAAAACAAACAAAAATTTTCGATTTCTAAATCCAAAACAAAAAAAGGCACCAAAAGGTGTCAGAGAGAACATCTGATACTGTTCCAAGCAGACTTCACTTTTCGGAGATCTCTTCACAGAGACTTTTCCTCTTCCAACTTTTGCAACATATTTTACCAAGTGCTACTCTTTACGCGACGTGACGGAAATACAATTACTACTCTACGCATTACTCAACTCAAACATTGAAATCTCTGAATATTCTTAGCGCTGCCATCATATTCGGCACAGTTTTCAAAGAACGAAGAACGACGATGGAACGATAAGAAAGGAGTGTTCTACTCTGATGACGTCTTTTGATGATAATGGCCCTAATCGCAGCTCTACACTACTTTCGATTCAAAAGCACATTCCA
>MU869640.1:3914-40470 GCA_036418205.1 Ostertagia ostertagi | reverse complement strand
CCCTCAAAATTCGCAATGCCGCTTATCATATGTTCGGAGTTTGTCCCTCGCCCTACGGTTGTCTCATTGTTTAACCATTCCCCTGATATAGGAAAATCGGTGTAGCTGTGGCCAACCAATCGGAGTCCCGCAAGGGCGAAGCGCAAGCCTCACCCATACGGTCAGCGCGCTATGTGAATTCAAAGATTTTCAGCAAATTTTCTTTGTTCTCTCAATTTTTCTTTTTTTTCTTCCCTTTCGCTTCTTCAGTACTTCTGAACCAATCGCCGCAATTGCTTGAGTTTTCGTGCGCAATAACCCATACCCATTGAGTCGCGTAATGTGCCTTTAAAATACATATGTTTAATCGAATCGATATCGATCGATGGTCCTATATTTACAACCAAAGTGTGACATCCCCCTCATACTTACTCATCCCTTGATCCGTAAAAGTAAAAAATTGAAGTTTGGATAGTGTCTCTATCTGATGTTGAGAGATATGCGACTACATGTGACAAAGGCTTGCAGTTGACAGCGAGGTCCTTTATAGGCCTATGCAAGATAGAATTATCGAATTTACACGAAATCCTCCAGCTCAAAAGTTCGATTTTAGAAACGTCTTTCGTTTGGTGTTGATGATCTCATCCCGCCAGCGACGCTAAATGGTGATTTTATGCAGCACAGAGATCCGGCGGATTCGATTCGGATTTTGGCGGTGAGAAAAACCTCTTTTTTTTGGAAGTCGATGTTCTAGCGCTTCCGAAACACCTGAATGGAAGAATGCCAAGACTACTACGTTAATCATTGTTTAGATTTGGGCCCTGCTTCTGCATTGTCCTTCTGTTGTTCGATGTCTTTGCGCGTTCTCTGATCAACCTGTCGCGTTCTCTTTGGTGCTGTCAAGATTGGCAAAGTCGTTGGCTCGAGAGGTTGCATACATCAATCGATAATTGATTTATTTCACCTTCTGTATTTAATGTATCGATTTAGTCGCATGACTGGTTCTTCTACGAGGAATCGTTGCTGAAACTCGCCGATTCACTGTCGAATTCGGCGGTGGCATTGGTCTCAAAAGTACACAAAGTCTCACCTAACAAGGCTTATCGACTACTCTGCCAACCGCTCGAGGGTTTCCACGGAGCCACTTTGTCACAGCTCGCATTCCAGGTAAGATAAACTTGTAGCCTAGCGATTCTTCCGTCTTAGGCTCTGTATTTCAGTTCAACAATCGAGGGCTCATCGCTCATGAGTCCATGCCAACGCTGGCTTCACCGCCTTCTTTACGGTCAACTCCAGACATGCTCATCGAGAGTTCTGCCACGGTGGTTGAAAACGCTTTTTGCAGGTTATTACTTGCTTCAAATAGCTCCTCGTCACGGATTAGGGGCTGCCGTCCGGCCTAAATTCCTACAGTAAAACCTTGAAAACCAGGAAAAGGAACCTTGTGTGTTCGGACGGTTTCCTTGTACTACTGCGCTCGGACATCTATGATTGACACCTGGATATACCCAGGCATTTCATCGCACCGCGCCAGCTTCATTTCCATTTTAGGCCATGTTGCGGAGCGTATCGGTGGGCGGAGCTTGTGCAAGGGTCGAACTATTTAGACACGTATTAGAGTATTTTTTGCCTGAGCATTTGTGTTGAAATGTAGAACTTTCTAAAAGCGTAATAGACGCAAAACGAGTGGTATTCCTGTTTCCTGTGATCTTGTCCCACTGTGAGTCCGCCTCCCGCAAGCAAACCACAAGAGCCTTGTATTTCTCAGCTGTTTCTTAAATTCGAAGAAAAATGCGTACGTTTGTTCGATGACCATTTCGTTTCATTCTCGTAGTTCTGGCTATTGTACTAATCCATGGCGTATGTTCTGAGAACGGGAAATTTCCTTTTCAGCCGTATTTGTTATTCCGATTCGTTGGTGGATATGCGTTCGAACCAACGGCATCTCAACACAGTTGTATGGCTCTGACAAGAAATCGCCGACAGCAGCGCTTCTTGANGTGGANANNNNANCGANGCGTGTTCGAGNTGTATCTACATANAGGTGATTTCTGCTTCTTTATTTTTTATTCGGTTGTTTGTTTATTTACTTATTTATATTTAATTGTTTACTTATTTATTTCTCTGCCTTATCTTTGATTTTTTTCATTTATGCCATGGCCAAAACGAGCTGGGCGAGGTTGTGTACCGGGCGCCGCAACCCTTTTTCCCCGTCTGAAGTACTGAATCCGACTCGGTCAAGTGTGGTGGGGATGGGTGTCGGGTGGGTTTCAGCCCACTAGCTTTGCTTGTGAGCAGAAGTTAGGCTCCGCCCACTTTGCAAACTTCAACCACAAAAGACTCACTCGTTTTACTCACTGATACACGCGTTTTCATGACACATATCTGCATGGTATATAGAAACATGTAAAGCTTTGGCCTCACGGACTCCGCCCACTTGCAAGTCCAACCTACATTTTCGATCTATGTAGACAGTCCCACAAACAAGTGTTTGAGATGATAATAAATAGTACTGCCTTCAAGCTCGGCTTCAATCCGTATTTCACTGTAAAAATCCAACATGAATTTACCGTCTCCAACTTGTGTTCCAGCTTTTCAAGTGCGTGGCGCAACCATTTTTTGTTCAATAACAATTTTCAGTGTGATCTCTGGTCGTAGTGATGTGCTGAGTGCGGTGGGTGGCGGCCATTCGATGCCACATCTGGCTTTTACCGAATCGGTTACACCGCAATCAATGGTTTTTCCACTCAATATCGAGGATGTCGAGGGTGAAGATGCGCTTTTCACAAAGAAGGTAACCCAGCTTTCACTAGTTGTGAGAGTTTTGTACAGGGTGCGGAACGTTCCGAATTCCGATTTCCGATTTTCGGAAGTTTTAATGTAAAGAAAGTTGGAAAATAATGAAGTCTAACGCTTTATAAGAGCACTTCCTCCAGCTGCTTTCTGTAATTAATCAAATTTGCTAAAACTGAAGCAGATATCAACGAGTTGCGCTGATTTCGCGTCTACCTCAGTTTGACACCTGCTTAAGCGTTTGCCTTTATTCCGATTTCCGTGTTCCGTTTTACAGCCGCGTCCAATCAGCCGCCGAGCGCCGCCGTCATTGTGCCTCTTCTACTCAACTCCTATCGTCAAATACTGGCTATCGCTTCTGTTCCGATTACTTCATATAGCGCTTCTTGCCTATTCGGTAGGTTTCCAGAATAAACTTCAGCCAAATTTAGTCCATCTTATCGATGTTTCAAGATTTTATTGCCCGGTTGCGGTAACCTGACATTGGATGCGATTGTTTGGATGTGGACGTTTATCGCTTGGATTGAAGCGGTCTGGGTGCTCAACATGCGCAATCACACGACGCCGCTTTCGTTGATGCCGTGGCGGGTGAGAAATTTGAATTCGAGCGATCCACTCCTAATAAACTGCAGCTAGCTTATAATCGCGCTGAACTGTTGCCGCTATTGTCGGCCATATTTGAACCTTTAGCGTCGCTCAAGAAAAGACGCAATTAGACGCGAGCGGTTGCGATGCGTGCCCACTGACTAGCAATCGATGTCGCAATGTTTTCAGGTGTTCGACTGCGCACTTACGTTAGCGTTTTTGGTTTCGATGCTTCTATTCAAATTTGTTGGAGACAGTGTGGTTTCGGATTTCTTTGTAAGTTCAAACGAATTTTTTGAACACGTTGTATATTAGCCGATCGCAGTTTGACTTCTCCTACATCGGTACAAGAATAGCTCAAAGGTCAGCGAGGCATCCGTTCTGCATATACGCACCACCTCAACTATGCGTAATTAATAGGTAGTAGTATGAAAGATGAAGGCGTGTGTTGGTAAGTGGTGCCAGTTACACGTGCGCGATCTGTGCATCAAACCATGGTTGAGTCGCGTCGGGCTAACTGAGCCTTTCTCTTACCCTTGGGTTTATTGCGCTATGAACTATCGGGACTGTCCACGCTCACACGTCCTCTCCAATCGTTTGAATGGGGGTTCGTATTTGAGGTTGAGAAGGGTTAATCTCTCTTAGAAAATGCGAACAGGGGTGTGGTGCAGGGGATCTTCGTTGACGGTTGATGACGTTTTTTGCGGCAGCTCAAAACAACGAAATAACGTGAAATATTCAAAATTAGAGGATCTGCCGTTCGTTGGGTTCATTTAATCTTCCTTCCTCCCCACCGCCACCCCCGCTCGCTTGGGCCTTTTTGACGAGAAAGCGGGCGAGTGTCAACTGGTACCAGTCTCATGAAGCGAGGGTGGTATTCGTGGGTGATGGAGGGGTCGATTTGTGGTATTTACCCCTCCCCTTTCCCTCAAGTATGATGGAACAGGGTCCTTTGACATCGTATTGGAGTCCTTTTGAGGGGGGGTTCTGAATTATGACAACGATAAAACTCAGACATATCGCACGTCAGCTGACTTCCACGATTCATTGGGAAGTCAGTTAGTCTGGTGTTCAAATGTCACATAAAATCCCAGTGAAGGTTCTGGAGATGGAGGTTGTCAGAGATCTTTTAGACCGATGTCAGACTTTGCGAATCGCGCGATTCGCTAGCGTCTGCGGTTGCCGTCACGGCCCGTCACGGCCAGTGCATCATTCCATTGGCTGATACCGTAAACGCGACGCCTTGCGAACAGCTCGCGATCGCGCGATCGCATAGTTTAGCGGATCACGCGATCGCAAAGTCTACATCGGCCTTAGGATTCGCATTTTGTCTTTAAGTCGCAAACACGACCGAGAGAAGTTTTTCAATGGGGTAATCCTAACTGCTCATTTCACTTTGCAAAGGCTCTTTCCCAATCTTTTTTACACATGTTTTTGTCTACATTCCCGGAAGAAATTGACTTTTTCCTTTGATATTTTGTTCCATTCTTTTCTTTTGAATACTTTTCTTTCAGTTGCTTTCTACTGTGTATCCTGTACGGGTTTTGTCGTCTTTCTTTCTGCTCTATTGGTGCTATGCCACAATTTTCTTCTACATTCCTCTATCGGAACTATTTGGTCCAATTGTCGTCCGAGTGAAGCTGATGATTCTCAGAGACTTCACAAATTTCCTTATTTTGGTCGCTCTGGTGATGTCTAGGTAAGTCAAATGAAGTTCGAGATTGAAGGAGTACTACGGTAGGCGCCTAAATAAGGCACTAAGGGCGTGGCATGAAATAAGCTGACGTCGTAGCCCAATACAACTAGACGGGGATATTGTATTGTTATTACAGGGTCCTGGAACGAGAACTGCATTATACTAATGAGCAGATGTTGAACAGGATCTCAATAGGAGGTCAGAGGTTCTCAACTCACGATTTGCGGCATTACTTAGTTCTCGCGTTCTTATTTCTCTCAATCTCCACCCCCCCCCCCCCACACCAGCCCCCTTCACTATGGCGTAAAAATTACGAACTAGACTAAGGGTCGTTATTGGCTTCTCTCTCCCTCTTCATCTGACAATACTTCCTTATTTTCTTTATGATACGTAAATTGTTTTTTTATTGATTCTAGGCCTCCAAACCTGCAATGGACATGCTTTCAGTAGCCGCAGCGTGCAATTCAATGCTGTACTCTATCCAGATCGGGATATCTCCGTCTCGGTGGCGCGATCGTCACTCTCATGGGTTTGGTTGTCGCTGTTCACTACCGACCTATCCAGTTAGCTGATTTTCTTTTTTTTTTGTTTTTTTTTCTTACTTTTCTTTCATGCTCTGAAAGAGTTTTTTGAAGGTCGAAAGAGTCTGACACTTGTAAAAAAGCGTTCCTGGGCTCTCCGACGTCTTACTGTAACTATGTTGGCGAGTATGGGAACACCTCGTGCCCGTCACAGTCCACAGCTGGTTATCTTCGTCCTGGAGTATTTCGTGCTTCTCAAGGTACAATTACATGTTAATGTTTCTGATGGCACGAGACTTGGAAATGTAATAAAAAACCTTTAATGAACCACTTCAGCCCCCCCTCCCCATACCATATTGCGCTAGCGCATCAATTGTTGAGCTTGTAGGCCTGTATTGCGTTGACTCAAAGTTCGTGAAGAGTTTAAATGTATCTATCTAGGCACGGTTTTTCTAGAAGAATTTGTTTCCCTTGAAGTCTTCTTTTCCCTGGAAATAAGGTTCTATACCAATCTCGGAAGCTCGATCAGAAACAACTAATACTGTATTTTCCTTGTAGCATTTGAAGCATTCTGAACAAAAACCTTTATCAGTTAACTGATCCCGAAATGCTGTAGGTCTCAGCAAGAATCACACCCTGAGCAACTTAGGCAACTTAGCCACTTCCATGATTGTATCAACGTGAACCTGTCGAATACAGACACGCCAAGTCGCTCAGTATTATGAACTTGTTGATCGTTCACCTCTACTTCAAACTCGTTCCTTCAAAATCGTCCTAAACCTGGATCTATATCACTGGCTTTCGCACAATTTTTTTGCGACTTCAATCGACCTTGGCCGATCCATTCGCGTCTTGCCAAAACAGCGAATCCAGTTGATCAGGAGGCGCAACAAGAATATGGAAATTACTAGATGTATACTCGCTGGTCACAGAGTTCAGGTATTGATTATTCAAAGCTTATTAAATCTTCGTGTTGCTAGATGTCGGCCTTTTTGGTACAGTGAATCTGTGTTCAGGACTAGTAAGTCCCCTTTGAAGAGCAAATGGCATCATTCCCGCATGAAATTAGGCATAAAAAGTAATGGAAATGAGGAATAATTAAAGGAGTCTTGCACGAAGAATTCTTCCAATCTTTCTCATCACCGAAGTAGCATCAAGTTCCGAACTTTCATGAAAAGTTTCCAAACGAGAAATAAACCACATTCTGTGGAGGTCGCGTAAGATGGCGCGGGACAAAAGGCTTAGAAAGAAGGCGTGTCGGAGAGGCCAGGCGATGCATTGAAAGATCGAATCGAAGCGTTCGAATTCTGAGAATGGGGATAAAATGATCGAAGAAATAGGATGCACTGGAAGAGAAAAATCTTTTGCTAAATGTGGAAAGGCGAAAACGTTTGTAGTGATGCCACTCCAAGAATGGGTGGGTTCTTGTCACCACATTTGTGGCAAATGTGCGGCGGGGATTCGAACGCGCCTCAGTCCTCTCACCCCCTCGCATTATTTATCAAAAAAGCCTTTGTAATTTCTCGTTCTTTGACTATTATTAGTCCAGCTAATCGATTGATGGGGCAGGCCTGACAAAAGGAGCGTCTTTCGGGACTAGTCGTCCTTTGGAACGGTTGGTGATATTTTTAGGCGACGCACACAAAACCATGTTCGTTTTCGCTGAACGGTTTAGTAGTACCAAAAAAAGTGGTGAATAATACTGATGGTTCAATCCCCCGCGGCGACTAAATTTTGCAATCAAGGTTGGCGGCCACTTGTTGGCTTCAAAATGGTCCTGACGATGAATTTGACATCTGATTTTGATATTTAGCGCGATTTGGCACCAAACCGTAGGCGCCAACCCAAATGCAAAATTTAGTCGCCACGGGGGATCGAACCCTTAACAGTACCTTATGCTTCTTTTTTGGTACTGCTACAACCGTTCAGCGAAAATGAAAACATGGTTCCTGCGTCCCTCAGCTCCCTACAATATGCACAAAATCGTTTTGAAAAAGCGCACCTTGCCCTGAAAGACCTACCTTGTGAGTGGTGCTCTCGTCGTGGGCGATATCTTTACGGGAGGTTCAAGCACCTGCAGATCACTTTGTTTCCGCATTCTACTATCGTGTTATTCGCAGTTTTTGAATGCGATGTGGCCTATACAATGACTTGCGGGGGCCAGCCGATGTACAAGTCAGTGTTTTTATCCTCCCAGACAAGTCTGGTACCAATTAACCGACCCCGGAGGGATGGAAGGCTTGGTTGGCCCGGGCGACTCACGACCCAGGATTTGATCCCCGGACCGCTCGCGTGGTAAGCGTGCCACTTGCCACTACACCACTTCCGCCCCTTTACTTTTTTTACTTTTTTTTCTACTTTATTTTAGTACTTTTTTTCTGCCCCTTTGAGGTTTGTGCTATAATTTGTCCTGACCCACACTCTAAGAGAGGGGTAGTCATCTTAAGAAACGTTTAACCCATTTGTAGAAGTGCTTTTTTCAGTTTGCGTCCACCACTTCCACCTCCACTTACACCGCTATTCTTTTTCTGCATGGCCTGTTGCCGAGCTGGTGGACAACTTGGCGGTATGATGTCCACCTATCCAGATCATCCAGACGTTGACCATCGAGAACGGTAAGTCGGTACCACGAAAAGCATGCTGCCTGGAAGCACAACTTTATGTCTACTACTGACCGTACACCTACTGCGTTCAGGGGTCGTTCAAACGTGCGATTTGGGTCCGTCTACCGTAATCCGTCAGTACCGGCAAAAAAGAACGAATTCGTGAATTCGTTCTGGCGTCAGCTGATGATCGATCGATGGAGAGAGGAGACACAAGTGAAGACTGCCGATATTGGCAACGCTGATACCAAGATCATCCAGGTACCCAAAGAGGCTTATTGATTTTTTGAGCCACCTCAAGCAATCTTAATATATCTCACAAAAATTTTCAGCTATTTACATACATTGTCATGACTCTAATATATGTCCCAAATTGTGTACTTGCATATTCCAACTGTTTGGGTGCTGAAGCCCCGCCCACGTGGGGCGGAGCTTTCACCATCCGCGGTTTTTTGTTTACTGACTTATTGTTCCCCGATTTTTTCCCCGCGATGATTCTTTCTAGCTTCTTGTTTTTCTATTCTTTTATTCATCAATACCAGAAAATATTTCAGAATCAACTACGTATGCTGGCACTGAACAACGCCTACTTGGGAGCTGAACGAAGGAGTAAATCCGAGGTACGTACCTTATCAAGATCTCCGTGCCAAGTACGGGCGCCCAGACTACATCCAATTTGTTGTTTGAAAAGAGTTAAGGCCGTTCTACGAGTGCTGGGCATAAGCTCAAAAATTTATGTTAAGGCCGCCTCTGCGTGATTACTGTTAGAATTGCATTTTTCTCCGGCAGGCGTCTGGGCGCGCAAAACCTGGGCATGAGTGTCCACCGGCATGCGTTCATTTTGAGGTTTATCCCCGAATTCAGATGGATTGGTACATACCGGTACACAGAATATTAATATCGCTGTCTGTTCCATCAATGGAGAGATCTTGGCAGGTAGTTCACTTCAAAAACTTCGCTTTGAATCCATAATCGATTAGCTCTGATCAATTATTGATCAAGGTTTTGCTCCCGCGTTACTCACCACCGTTCTACTGTCGTCCAGCAGAGGAATTTCCAACAGACGCCGCGAAGCACGTTGAGGTCGCTACAGAGCAGGTTTGTTCCGATTCTATCCGTAGACGCCGAGTATTGATTGAAATTATTGATTTTCGCCACGCCCACTCCTAACCGACATTGTTGTTCCTAGAACTAAACCCGAAAATTACGGGGCTATTGGCGCTCACACCGGAACAGGCTAATGGATTCTGGCAATAGGATTGGATGCTGGTCGGCCCGCGTGGCTACCCCTGAATTTCCACCGCCGACGACCGTTGACTTCGAGTGTTGAAAATCTCGCGGATCTCTCAGTCGACTGCGATCGAAATTTTAGGCCATTGCCTGTCGATGTGGTCTCATGCCGACGTGCTTTGGAGGCCAATCATAACGTTTTGCTACTCCCTCTTTCTAAAAAGATCTATAATGACTCTATCCTCTTCGATACATAAGGCTTACTGTGCGTAAGAAGTTGAAATCACGAATAGGAAAGACTAACACGTAAGTTGTACAATCGTGTCGCTTCAATTTTCCATTTGTGCATACATTCGATTGAACGGAAAAGTCTCAGTGTTAAGATACAGAATAAACTTTTGAAAATTTTAACGTTTTCCTTGCAGGACATCATAGTCTCTAAAACTAGTTTATTGAAAGTCTCATTAAAAGAGTGATTTGATCAAGGTACTGTGTGTGAGCTAATGATCATTTTACGTGCGAACTAAAGGCTGCAACACGGTATGACAAATCTACAAGGATTCAGCTTCCACTGGAGCCCAAAACTGATACTCCGTGTCCGAAATAAGGAACTAGCCCCATTTCGCAATTAGACCCGTTATGAGGCAAGTAGTAAATTGTTTATTTCTCTCCGAGAGAGATAGGAAGCGTATTGGTCCTTCCGAATATTAAAAGAATATGATTGTATCCTAGATCATGAATATGCAGCAGGTAAAGTATTATTATTCGTCACTGTTATATTTTGTCGTGAAGTCTCGCGATGTTAATTGAGGTTTGCTATAGCATGTTAGTTACTGTAGTACTTTTCATAACATCCTTATATGAGACACAGAGAATCTGACTCAAATCTAAGAGTGCGATATAAAAAGTGCTAAGAAAGCAGTCATGTATCGCCCGCTTGCACTACACTGTCTACTTTGGTCTACTCGTTGTTGGTTCGGCGAAAGACAAAAAAACATTTGCTTTCAGCGGGCGCCCTTCTAATTCGCTGAGTTCATTTGAAAGCTCATTTCAAGAGGGAAGCGTGGTTTATAGATGCTCTAGTATCAGTCATCTCACGAGAAACGTAACGTGCTGGCTATTATCCGGTATTACCAACAATCCCACTGCTCGGGCCACCGAGCTGATGACTTTTTCCCATTAGAGCACGCACTCTGAGTAGACTCGTCACCATGTATCCTCGTTGTTACTGCACGTGCGTACGACAACGTGAGTTGCACCCTGACTAACTGACACAATGCCCCCCGTCCTGAATCTCAACGGTGGCCAGCCTTTGAGTTGCATCTCAGGACACACTCATGTAAGGACTAAAGCAATCCACCAAAAAGATCTTCTATATAACATCCGTATGAGAAGTCTTTGCAAAACCAATCATAATAAACCCATTCACATGCTGTTACAATTTCTGGATGAAACCGAGTGTGTGGCCAACCCTTGTAAGGGATTATTCAATAATTCACCCCGTCGTTGTTCTGGCAAGTGTTCTAGAATTAGCTGCTCAACTACAAGAATAGGGACCCTACTTTTTCTAAAGATAATTAGATTTGCTTTATCTTTATCAAATTGAAAAACTTTCGCATTTCCGAGTGTCATGACTTTCATATATGCCACGATAATCGTTTGGCAGTTCACCTGCCTGCAGTTTCACAAAATTCAAATCTGGACGTCAAAGGAATCCAGAAGCAACAAAACATGGCCACTCTTTTCCTTTTCACTACCCACCCTCCCGCCCTCCTTTCTCACTTTTCACTCAGGAGAAATTTAGACTAAGGAAGAACTGGTTTCTTTTGGTGGAGCCCTTTGCGGCCGCTCTGCTGACCATTAGTCCTATTTTCACTATCAAAAAAGGCGAGTTTTCAGGGCGAATTTCCCTGGGTGCAAAGCTTGTTCCGTATTCTTGTCGAATGAGAGACTTTTGGGTGTAGAATACGATTAATTAGGGCGACCGCTTTCCGTTTGTGTTCTTTTGCGGACTTTCATTCGAACGTCGGCTTGACAGGCAACCAACCATCGGTCAATTTCGGATATTGGAAACCGCGATCCAAGTCGTTAAGAAGAGATTGGATTTGACTTCCATATCGGAGGCAAACGTCCAGCAGAATGTCCACAGGCGCCCAAGTTGGGGTGAGTTTCATATTATTCTGGTTCCCTTTACGCTTATTCAAGATGGATTTGCTGTAAAGCTCCTATTTTCAGTCCTGGGTCATCGTGACATTTGTTTTAGCAGCATCCTTTTATTTTTATAATAACCATAAATTTCTTACCTTATGTGTACACGGCGGACTCTTTCGACGAACTTTCTCTGGCGATTCCACCGTCAGGTAAGATTTAGTTTATCATCGAAACGTTTTTGTTTGATGACCTGTTTCATTGTGCGTGAATGAGAGTGATTCTCAACAGATGACTGAGAAAATTCCCCTAACAAGGAAAGAATTGTAGGTCGCCATGGCCTTTCAAAGAGAGACGATACATTCAGGTGTGCCTCCAAAAGCTGATCTCAAAACTACCTTCCAAATCTGTTCAACGGTTTTTCAAACGGAGTTATGAAGCGTAACTCCAGGCACTAGGTAGGCAGGTTATTGAGTGGGGAAGTGGATTTATCGTGTCAAGGATTGAGAGGTGGGTTGACTACTCGTCATCTTGAAACCACCAAGTCATGTGCTACTCATATAAAAACCCGCCGCTCATGCCCGTGGACTAGCTGCTTATGTGTAACGACTAATAACGTGATCATCAACATATCAAACTCGATACATAATAGCCGCTGTGATAATGGTAGCAGGTAATGAGTTTAATCGTACGAATAGCAGATCTCTGATGAAATGGAAAATTCTATGGACAGCTGAGGCTTCAATCTCAAAAAGATTTACGGAATAGGACGTCGGGCCAGCGTCCTAAGCTGGGCCGGGGCTCAGTCCAGACTGGCCATGTCGCCCACTTGGTCGATTCGCTTCCCGTACCCACTACCATGGCGATTGTATTGTGGCGTCATTCGTGTGTCAGAGCAGGCATCATATGCTATCTTAGCAATAACCGTGTGACAAGCGCATTGGTACAGGATGCCTTTTTTTGTATGGGCTCTGCCTCGGCGGCCATACACGCGTCACACAATATGCATCAGAACCAGCTAAAATATTATTGATCGGTGCGCTACATATAGTTACCTGGTTTTTCCAGGAGAATGCGTAGATGAGGGTGATCTCATCAGAAACTTATTAGACATTTACCATGTGTGAATAATGTATTTCTAATGCGGTTCAGCTATTGTCGTTGTCAAAATACAACTGACTGACCTGCTGAACATTAGATGCCTTACAGCTCCATTAGCGGTAATTCGATTGAGTGGTCAGGTCATAGCTGCCCTTGGTGAAAACTCACTTCTGTTCTTCTTGCCTACACAAAACAAGCTTACTGTGGATTTTATTTGCAAATATGTTGCCTTCAAACTTTTTGTGCGCGAACACTTGCTCTCTCCGACGAGCTACATGGCTGTATGGTGCGGCTCAGAATCGCATTCCATGTATACCGGTCAAAATGCTGGCTTGTATTCGCGGGAGCCGCTAATTTTAATATCGAAGTATTTCAAACGCGTTTTTCTATTCGTTTGGGAAAGCCCCGATGCGCCTGACGTTCCCCCACAGTAAAATCAGTTGCAGCCGAAGATGCATTTGTGTGTGTGGAACACTTCATCTGACGTGCGAAAATTCCGGTAATGTCTTGTATCCATGTTTCTTTCAAATTATCTTCCCTGGTCCCTAAGAAAGAACAGTATTCATACTGCGCGATTCAATCATCTCGGTACTTTTGTTTCGAAACCAACCGGCTTGGCGGCTCTCTTTATTTCATTTTTCCGTTGTATGTTTCTCTCTTATTTTTGTGACTATAAGGTACTGGTGGAAATAAAAGATTGCAAATTTGAGATGATTGATTTTTTTGTATGTTTATTCGTAGAAATACTCTTAGGATATTCAACGATTTAAGTCTGAATATACAAAGTTATTCGAATTCAAAGTCGGCGTTCAGACGGACGTGTTTCTCGAATATTCGTATTTCTGAGTCACCTGAAATGAATAATGGTCGATTATCTGGAGATGAAGAATAGAGAAGGAATTCAAGTGCAGGAGTAACAAAACCTGGTTCGCTTAAGTTGTACAAGGTGATATCTTGTAGATAGGGTAGGTGTTGGTGTTGGGTTAAGCGAAGCTTCGGTATGAAAAAGGTGTGGAAGAGCATTCCCTCATAAAGCTTGACGTGGGGAGCTGTCCGCGAAAGAAAAAAAAAGCAATAGAAACCCACGTCTACGCCCACGTATGGGAGCTCGCCATTTCAGCCTTCCATCTCCACCTCCCAGATAAAGGGGCGTTGTTGGACGAGTTTCATCCTAAGCTCCAGTGGCTCCCATGCCATTGACATTGAGCCGCAATGCATCCTCTGCCGCAACTACACCCACGCTTTTCAAGCAGCGAGCGCCACGTGGCAACCGACGCGGAGGGCGGGGCTTGCGACGAAGGAGTGGATTGCGGAGCGAGCCTTGCGCACTTTCAAGTCGCCCACTACGAAAGCACTCGTTCTTGCCAACGCTGACTCCGTCTGTGTCCCTGACGAGCCTTACTCAAAGACAGCATCTCGTACTGCGACAGATAGGTCGCTTCTGTCTGGTACTCTTTCTCAAAATCTATAATTATATTAAGTGGAATGTATGAATAGGGGAATCGAGATTTTCTCTGTCCACATAGTATGCTCATCCATACGTACAGTTAGATGGCAGTTTAATTAACAAAGTATACTCGAGCACGTCAGTTCCCACATTAATTATTTGCTTTCAGTAAGAAACTTGAAATAAAACTGCCATAGATATGGTCAAACGAAAATTGTCTGTGATAATAGGCATGCGGAAATGGACGCTTTATGCGCTAAAGGCAGTAAGGCTCTCGACCATAGCAAACGAGCGTGACCGTGAGAGCAATCACTGTTTTCTTGCCAAAGTTTGTGTCAAAGTCAGCAAAGCGAAAAATCACAATAAATCAATTAATGTCAATGACAACTTTTCGTGTAGATCTCATAGCGATTGACGTATACTGCTAGCACGCGCGAACGACGATGTCAAACATGGAAGCAGGTGCAGATGCCAACCGTGCATATATATACGGAAAGTCAATGCATCCTTAAGAAAAATTAACCGGTACTTTATGGACAATTTCACCGATATGAGAAGTCCCCAAAAGCTGTAAAGCTGAGTAACTTTTATCGAAAAACTGCCAGTACAGTTATTCGATAATATCTCAATCTCGAGGTTATATAATAAATATCGTATGTACGACTCAAGAACAATGAGTAAATAAGATTTGTATACCAGAATGTGGTGCATACCAGGAATGTTATTTGCTCACCTAATTAGCTACAGTACTAGTAAGTCTAAGTGGAAGATTCCTATTTACATTTCTCGCACTTCGAATGATAAAAAGGCGCGAGGCATTACCGCAGCCGTGTCTGGCAGAGCTGTCGATTGTCGCGTAAAAGGAGGCACACACAAAAACTAACCAAATATTTCGTGTAATATTAAGCATAATACAGTATATTCCGAAATCCTCAGAATAGCATGAACGTGCACTAACAAAAGGATTTCATAAATAGATTAGAACACACCAAAGGACAGTTAGGTGAATCAGGGTATAGCACAGATGTATTTATTGAAAATTCACCCTTGTGAGATGCAGTCAATGAAAATAAGCATCTCCTTTAGTAATTTTTTTCGGTCAGATGGAGATAAAAAAAGAAATATGACTCATAAATTAACAATTAGTACGAGTTTTACCCAAAACTCGATGATGCCTTGAGACAGAAAAATGAATCCCAACATGAAGGATGTAAAGCATATAAATTTAGACACCCGTTATAGAAAAAGTGAAATTCCATCAAATTCTGCAAATTTCTTTTCTCTAATAATGTACGCTCTCATATTAATATAGCTGAAAGGCTACTTGAAATATTCTAAAAGGGAAATCAGCTAAACGTAGTGAGAGAACCGAATCGATAAACTCACATAAAAGGCACTGCCCTTCTACATTGCTAGTTATAAGTCTGCTACGCGGTGATTTATAACGATTAGTGAGTTCTAAAGAAGCGCCGTAAGAAACATTGTAAAATGAAAACTGAAGTAGTTAAATGATAAAAACCAAAGGCATGCGGAGCTGTTTTACTTTAGATCATCTGTTCGTTCGCAAGTAGAAGGAGACGGAAAAATAATGGCATACCTGTTCGTCTGATATAGTAAATTTCAGTAACCGAGAACTATGGTGGATTCTTAGTCGTAACCATCTTTTTCTCTAACTTTATCTATTTATTTATTAATTTATTTATATTTGTTTTTTCTTTGTTCTCTTTCTCTTTTTTTCTCACCATGTGAAAAAAAATGTGAAGGGTAGGGAGTGGAAATAAAATAAATTTGAAGCTAAGCAAAGTCCGTTTGGTCAGCACCCGATCGGCGGTACTGGCAATGAGTGTGCGTCTCTTGTATCTCCAACACTTCCGTCGCCTGATCAAATGGCAAAATACAATATTTGAGGAAAATTTAGCACGACAGTTTAACCAACACAATCAATCTATTAAAATTTCCTAGCTCCAATGAATCGTTATAAATTTGCGATTAATGAATGCTACTCAATGCGTGACGCCTACCAGAAGTCGATGATCACTCTATTACTCTTAATAAATAATATTTTTCAAGAAATTATTTGATCACTTACCAAAAACTATTTATGTCGTGTGTGATGCGCAAAGTCAAAATTGCGAGCTCTATGAAACTGAATATCTTCCCTGTCTATGTCCGTTCTCTTCCAAGCATATCTACGTTTTCTCTACATTTTTTTCTCTAATTTTAGCAAATTCTTCACGCCCTCTACTTTTTTCTGACAGAAGTCTGGATCGATAAGCTCGCATAGCAAAATTGCAATCATGGGTGTGTAGGTAGACTTACTTGATCGCACGAATTCTGGAACTCAAGAGATTCGAAAAGCTTGTCTAGTTCTCTTCATAGACTATAACTCCAGCCACATCGACCGTTTGGCGTTCCTTTTACATACAACGTTTATCACGACTCTCTAGTTAAAAGTTGCCAAAAGTCCGAATTTGTGTGGCGAAACCGGAGCCTCAAAATTTCTGTACTTCTTCTTGCGCCTCCCCTTCTCTACTGCCCTGACGTCTATAATATTGTGAATATATTGGAGAGTGGTAAGCTATTGCCGTTCAAAAGTTCAGTGCAGATGGTGCTCTTCCTAGTGCTTGGAACTAAATGTAACACACACCCAACTTCCATAGTGGCCCATTATCACAAGGGATATATAGAATTAGAGTTAAGCTCTAGCAATTTTCATGCTTTCGATGGTTCTCAACTGTGTTTCATTCATGATCTTTCATTTCGGGTGACATGTCAGATATATATATCTTACGAAATTCTGACTAAATTACTGCACTTTGTTGGAAGCAAGCGCAATTCAAAACACCATACAGAGGGACGCATTGTTACGAAATGGCCGCATCAATATTGCTAGGTGAAAGTGTAAAGATCGATTAGGTTATTAGATGTATTTTCTCAGGAAATTACGGTGAGAATACATTTACGCACGAAATAGAAACCGTCCAGAACTTAGCAGATGGTTGCATAACATTGAGGCACCGCTAAAGAAGACACGAGGCAATTTGATGCGTTTCTAAAAACTGATCACACACCTTTGAGCATTCAGCATGAGCGCTCTTCGTAACATGGTCCAACGGAAACAACTCGTCACAATGTTGCACGCGCGTTCAGTGATGCTGTTTCATGTCGTCATCCCTCTCAAGCTATAGCCATTCTTGTCTTCACAAAATCTGGCTGCGAAGTACAACTCTGTCGTTTAATCGTAATGTCTCTTTAAGTAAATAGCATCTAGTCTCGGCGAGAATACTTTTTGGTATATAACTGCGGCAGTGAAGGCTCGAGTTGAATTTGTACACGAGTTTGTTCCCTTTATTGGCAAGCTTTCGCTGTATAACAGCTTCTTCAGGCCTTACAATTACAAATGCACAAATACATCGCACTGATTACTCAAAAGCATAATCTTACGAAAGTACTAACCAGTCTGGTGACAACAAGCGCTAAATTCTGTAACACAATATATACAGAAGTGCAACTGCTAAACACAATGCAACGGAAGGAAGGCTTACCCCGGCACCACTCCCACACAACTAAAAGTTACTAGAAATGCGATGTGCGTGACTATTGTAATGAATGTTTTTTATCGCCACCGTTAACATATTAATCTCAGTGCCTCCATGAGCTCATCCCTGTTGTTCATTTTCGGGGATAAGCGTTTTATAGCAAGTGCTTCAAGCAGCTTCCTCTCTAATGGGGCATCCCTCGTGCGGTGTAACACAGCAACTTTAAGAGTGGGGGCGCTTCTTGTTGGTGGTAAAGTAAACGATGCCGCGCGAACGCACTCCTTGGGTAAGAAGATGGATTCCGCAGCGCTCGTGCATGTTCCTCCATCCGTATATGTAGCGGGCGTTTCGTCTCACCAACGTATTTCTGACCGCATCCATCGCATGTGACCAAATACACTGTACCACGTAGCTGACAAATTTTATTGTCGACGCAGTACGTACAGTTACTCCGGCCACATCGTTCTTCATAAATTCGTGATGATGTCAGCAAGCTTTTTAGGTTGGCAGGTGGTCGAAACACCAATTTGACTGGAAGACCTGACGACTTGATGACATGGTTCACTTTCTTTGCTATTCTTTCATTCACGTACGGTAAAACCAGCGGTGTTCCTCCTGCAGCATAGAAAGGTCGCCACGTCCTTGGTTGTTCCGTCGTATAACCATTCTCTTCCAGAATTCTTGCGATTTTTCGATCCACCTCTTCTGATTCAATACTCTAGTACTGGTCTTGTCTTCGTCGTTAACAGTCTTTTTAGAAACGTTGCAGACAGGAATAAAGGAACAAACTCGCAGAGGGCCGATCCCTGGAGCTCTCACCTGAGAGAGAGAGTACAACCTATCTATTCGGCTTCATAACTCCGTTCGAAAATGTTTAGCAGATTTGGAAGGTAGATTGGAGATAAGCGTTCGAAGGCACATCTATGATGTACATAGCTTCTTGAACGGCCATGGCGACCTATGTTCCCTCCTTTGGAAGATTTCCATGCTGTTAAAGATTGACCCTCGAATTCGAATCGATATGATCACACAGCTTTTCTGGTCACGTTTCAGCAATCAGTTCTATGATGGAAAACGAATGCAAATGGCCAGTGCTTCGAGGTGTTCACGAGAGTCCGCCTATCAACACCCCTCGCTTCAGGTAAATATATTCCTGGTCGAAATCATTGTTCTTTGCAAGAAAAGGAAAAACCGCTAGCGCAAAGCTCTCAGAGAACCAAGAGAGACGTTAAAGGCAAAGTTCGGGCTCAGACCCACCTAATAAGCCCTTAAAGTGGCTAGAAGTGCATGGGACGCAACTGCAGGCGACTCGCCAAGTTCCCGCATCGAAATGCGTCACTAAGGCGCTAGGGGCCAAGGACTTTGACACGCTCCTGTTGCGACACGCTCCGCCCACCGCTCGATATTTTGTCTGCGTCGCAATGCTGATCTGCTATGCTCTCTCTTCTCGGACTTCTCTACCGCTCTCCGCGCTCACATTATCTCTCATCTCCCTGCCGGCCTTTGAACTTCTCCGCAGCGTAGAGCAAAAGGCTCGTATTTCCTGTGTATTTCAGGATTTTTTTCCTTTTTTCTCCACTGGCGGTCCACCTCCCACCCCTACATCACATTTGAGTAGAATTACCTCATCAGTTTAAGCTTGAATCTTGCCTTTAAGCAATAGCTGTTTACTATTACAGGGACATCAGATGTGACCGTTTCATGGAGCCATTTGCATTTTTGGACGAATATGGATTTCTTGAAGTATCTGAGCCAATTTTTGGCGATTTGATGGTGGAAGCAAGCATATCGTGGGTTATCTTCGCTATTTCTCGTTCAATCTTTTCAGTAGCCTTTGCCGTGATGCGTTCATACCTATACAGTTTGGATAACCACAGAGTCTACCGTCTCTTCTGGTCACTATAAACCACTAAATTTTTGCTTTTTGAATTTTTTTGTCAAACGATGTTGGTCAAATAAGTTTTTGCTGTTGGATCTCAAGGAAATCTCGTATTCTTCAATGGACGAGAATTCCACTGATGATGCGACGCATTAGCTCACCCCCTGTGTTAGTTAACGCGAAGTGTTGACCACTTAAAGGAATCTTGCGCGGAAAATTCTTGCACTCTTTCCTAACATGAATATGTCAGTTGTGATCACTGGAAATAGCACACAAAGTTTCACGCATGAAGATTCGGTTTCTGAAGAGAAACAAACGTACAAAAACTACACGTTATGGACCATCGAAGGACCAGGAGGCAGAGCCAGGCGAGGCATGGAAAGAAGACGGCGTTTGGCCGGCTACGTACCAGGCGACGCAATGAGAGAATCGGGTTAAAGCGCGCGATTTCGGAGAGTGGAGACAAATCGATCGATGGAATAGGATGGAGTAGAAGTGTAAGATGTGAATGCAACGAAGCAGAAGGCCAGAAAGAGCTTCTAGTGAATGCACTCCAAGAACCAAGTTTGAGCATCCCCGTCGCCAGCATTCGTGAAAGACGTCCGTGGGCAATTCGAACGCGTAGCAGCCTTTTCGAGTTTTCGAATTTCTAATCAAAACGAAAGCAATACTTCAGTTCTTTTCACTATTATCGTGGATAATGAGTCTCAAGCCAGTGATTTATGGCTGAAATAGAATCATGATTTTTCCGCGCAAGATTCCTTTAAAGGCATGCCCAGGATCAAATTGGTGTGGCTCTTGCACACGAATGCGAATGTATTGGTGCGAAATGGGCCGGCAGTAAAGAAAAAAGGAAAAGAATCCGTCGAAAACGCTTAGGTTAAGGGCTCACTCACCTTCCTAATCGGCTGTGCTAAGGAATGAGAGACTAAGCGCGAGAGGAGAGTATGAGGCGAGAAAGCACACCACAAACCCTAGCGCCCTTGTCGGGTGATTTCCGTGCACGGGAATGCTACATCAGTATCCGTTTTCTATTGGCAAGCCTACGAACCGAAGGAAAATCGTTCACACGACTTCTGCCTGGTTGTGCCTTCAATACTGAAGCGTCACCTGGAAGCAAGCCCAAACCCTTTTCCGGGGAACCTACAAACGGAGCCGTCAGAAGGTTGGGAAGTTTTGTAATTTTGATCTAGCGTGGCCAATAAACAACGAAATTGTTTCAAATTACAAACAGTAAACACGGAAACAAAAAGACGACGTGTTATATGTCGCCCTGCGCTGTTGTTCACCTGCTTACCTCAGTATTTTACAAGTGATTAAAGAACAAAGGGCGGAAGTGGTGTAGTGGCAAGTGGCACGCTTACCACGCGAGCGGTCCGGGGATCAAATCCTGGGTCGTGAGTCGCCCGGGCCAACCAAGCCTTCCATCCGGGGTCGGTTAATTGGTACCAGACTTGTCTGGGAGGATAAAAACACTGACTTGTACATCGGCTGGCCCCCGCAAGTCATTGTATAGGCCACATCGCATTCAAACGCCACTACGAATGTACAAATGGAAGTAGAATGCGTGCCGCATCCCAAAAAGGGATTGATCAACGGCAAATGCTTTATCTTTTATCCTTCAAGTAAAGAGCAAAGGAAGGTGTTCAATATCCTATGTACTTGAATGAAGAGGTGATCGGGTATTCAAAAAGGAAAAAAGAAAACGCAACATAGAATAATCCCGTTGCAGGTGCTACTACCATCCACTACTAGTCAACACCGTTGGCAAGGTCATTATAGGTGAGGCCAAGAAGGTTAGAACTCATTGTCGGTTATTATGCTAGCTAGTATACATGCCAAAATTAGGCGAATTAAATAAATCAAATTGAACGAATGCTTTAACAGGTTAAATTCGATGAACCGATGGAAGTCCGCCATAACCAAATAGTCGTGGAATGTTATCGTGACTCTGCACCGAAGAGTGTGCTCTACAGGAAGGCGTTCATAAACATCCCTCTCTATACCGTGAGTTCATTCTTCTAAGTTCTCGAGGTGATTACCATGGTGAGATTAGGAGGCCCTTTTCCTTCCAATAAGGAATAGACACATGCATAAGAACTACTGATGCTCATATGAATGCTTACGATAGAGTTCCTATTTAGGGACCAGAAGAGGAATCGAAATTCGTCAAAAGCGATCCGGTTTGTTGATTTCGTCTTTGACAATCTTTATGTCGTACTCTTTTTAGTCAATCAAAAACGCGTATCGCCTTCTTGCGGAGCTGAGCGCTGTAGAATTCAATTATTTCTCAATGCCCCAAAGAATGGGTTTCCTACCATTCAATCAAAGGCCAAGGAGAGGTGTAGGAACTTTCATGCAATGAGAAAAACCAGCGAAAGTTTTCTTGCCCCGCTGCTGCTGAGAACCATTTCTCTAATAAATCAACCATTTCAGGAACAACCATCGTTGGCGATACTCGCTTTCGACTCAGTGTCGTTAAATCATTTCAAGAGGAGTATGCCAAAAACCACCAAATTTCTCATCGACAACGATTTCTTCGTGTTCAATATGTACAATGAGGCTAGTTTTATTTAAAATTTTAGATGAAATGTCTCACGGTAAGCCAAATAGATAAATGCAGCCATCGAAGTATGTGCAGCAAAGCCGCCGCCCACGAACTCAGCCGTAAGCGTGCCACTTTGAAAGCGCGGGCGCTCACTCTGTTCATCACCGATCGCAGTAGACGCGTAGACAAGCGTTGATGTCACGCCCCTTTTGCGGCTTCGGAGGAAATGCGCAGCAAGCTACGAAGCAGGGTCAACCGTTACGTTGGACCGATATTGGAGCGACGTTGGACCGATGTTCACCGCTCTCCGCGCCGGCATTCACTCTCGCCACCCGCGAGCCGTCTGTGTCTCCGTGCGTACGTTCACTCTCGGCATTACTCTCGTCGTCGCGTTGGACTTTGTCCAACGGACGGGTTGACCCTGTCTGGAGAAGTTCGCCCGATCTGCAATCCCACCATACTCTACAAACCACGTATTCCGCCGAGGGTTGCTAGTTTCTCTTGCTTTCTTTTTGCTTTTACAGACCATTCCCACCTCCAGCTCATTACTTAACGCTCTTACACATTGGATTTTATCCCCGGGCTTACCTTCGAACCCCTTCCATTTGGCTCCATTAAAGGAAATGGAGCTACCGAATTCAATTATGGGTTTGCGTGAAACCCACATGGAACATGGCATAGGTTCATTTCTAAAGGGACGTACTAATAGTTGAGGCAAGTGGACCATACTCAGCAAGCGCTCCCCCTGAAGTGTGACCCAGCACACACCGTGTGTTCGCCACCTTCAAGAACACGCTTAACACCCTGGTACACAATTCCCTAGAGGATCCTCCTCTCTTACCAAGTTTTCTATGAAGCACCAACGAGATTGAAGAAAAATGCCGTTGATTTCCGCATTGATGCGACTCTAATCGATGCTTCCTTCTTCAACGCTGTAGCTCTGGCTAAACGGTAAGAGACTTGCGGAGAGTAGTCAACCAGTCGACGGACGTATCTGCCAACAGCGTCGCGGAGAGGGTCATGCTAGGTCGCCGAGGCATGTTCTTTGGTGTCGTCCGCATTATAGGTCCGCACTCTCACGATACTACATGTATACAGTAGTTGCCCTGAGAAAAGTTTACGAGAATCCCACGATTTAGCGTCACTTTCGTGAATTCGTCATAAGTAGAGTTAGAATAACTAGATAGATAGAACTGGAAGTGGGTGGGAGTAGAATGTGATTGACTAAGCCTGAAACGAAGGTTGATACAGGTTTCTAAGGTCATCTGGAATGACAAAAACATATTACTGATGCATGACAGCAAGGATACTAGTAATGTACGGCACCACGAGAGGGAACGTTTTGATCCAAAGAATCAGCTGCCAATTGTGAAACTTATAACTATATATTTACATGTATATTTTACATATATTTCACAGATTATTTGTTAAAAAACAGTTATTGCACATTTGGCAATATATATTTAAACAAAACAAAGGAGTACCACAAGGAGGTAATTTCAGTCCACTGTTAGCTGATCTTACCCTCTCCGTCATGGAATACAATTATGCAATAAAGGTGTAAGTTTAATAAAAATAAGTTATTCATTCCATTCAGATATATGGATGATTTGCTAGTAATACATAACCAAACCGAGGATAATATTGACATACATCTAGCAGAAGTGTACATGAATACACTTGAATTGAAAGAAAACACATTTAAGTGAAACATCTGGATCTAACAATTAGTATAATAAATGACAGAGTTGTAACTAGATTGTATAACAAAACAGATGATTTTCAGTTCAAGGTCATCAGATTCCCACACAATGACGCGAATTCTCCATAAACAATGAAGGCAATCGTACCGCGCCACGTAGCATTGGCCGTGAACAGGAGTCTAATGCCCGGGGGATACCACAGTAGCACATACACTGAAACACTTAGAATAGCTAACACTTGTTCCGTTTTTGACACATTTACTGATAAACTAACAGAATTCATAAGAGTGTTACTAGGAAATGGTTACCATGAGAACTTTATTATAACTAATATAGTTAAGTGCATTTATAAAAATAAGTTTATATGTTACAAATTTTCAATTGCTAATAATTATAAAAATATTAGTAAGTTAGTGGAAGGAATACTTCGTCACTAAAGTGCTATCTAATTGTTGGTGGAACACAGTACAAACGCCCACCATAGTTTTACATTTTTAATCAACTTATTTTTCATTCATTTAGTCAATATACAATTCATTTCATTGCATGCTCCTCTGCATGAAAGTACGTCACATCAAGGTTTATTCGTCTTTCCCCTGTGTCTTTATTTCGCCAATCCCAACTCACTGATGAGCTCCGGGGATTGACGAAATAATAAGGTTCGTCTGAGGAAGGAGCGAAACGAACCGTATCAATTATTTTGTTTATAATGGTTTTTCTTTCTTAAAAAAAAGTGGACGACCCGCTACACGACTGAGGTAGCGGTGAAGGCAGACGTTTGCTGTCATGTTTTGGAAGGTGTCATGTATCCGTACGCGTGGCTGCCGCCCGACCTGACTTTGCTGTCGGCAGCAGCAGTGACTTAAAGGACGAATTCACGCTGGAAAGGCAACCCATTTCAAATTAAGTTAGCGATGGTGAGTGGTACACTAAAGAAGGAAAAACCATGAGAAACGGCCCAGAACCCGAGAAATGGGACCCTTCCTTGCCCGTTGATTTGAGCATTGATGCGACTATCATCGCTGTGCCCTCTTCAACACTACGCTCTCTCACCTATCTAATCACTCGCCACGTATAGACCTGCGGCGAGTGATCAGATGATCGGTGGGCGTGCACTGACCAGCCGCGGCGGGATTAAACCTTAATAGGTCAACGAGGTCAACTCCTCCTGTGCAAATTGTGCTTCAGTTCGCACACTTAGGAGCTCCGCGGGTCCCTCAACCAGGTGATGAATTCTTCCTATCTTCGACTTCCATTTCACTTGGTTAATTCACACGTTACGCTAGACATCGCATGTTTTGGCATTTTGCACCTCGTGGGACAGGAGCGATTTTGCGACCGCGCCGTCCTCACCTTACTTACGCTTATTTTTTGTTAAAAATGCACAATAACTTGAATTTCATAGGACTATTTCGGCAAGGACGATCGCACAAAGGTTAAGTATATAAGTAGCAAAAGGTTTTCGTTTAGAAGAGCGCATAATAACCACGAAGAAGTAAAAAAAAACATCACTTTCGCTGCGAATGAAATTAAAAGCATTTATATCTAAGTACTCCCATCAAATCAAATATATTGAAACTCACAGAGTTTTGTTTCAACTAACTCTAAAATCTTTCATAAGAATATTGACGGCAGTGAAAGTATTATTAAGAAAGAATCGGAACGAAAGTTTTGTGCGTTCGGAAAATCTTTGCTTAATCAAAAGATACTTGACCACTCTAGCTGCCAAGCGGTTTATAGTCATGCTAATGTATTATCTATAGAATGAATACAAGAAACCCGAGAGGAAGGAGCGCAAGCACGATAAAAGTGAGTAGCATAGACTTGACGCGCTTGCGCGTCACTTGTCGGCAAGCAGCGTTAAAGCATCGGCCTCTCACATGCAGGAGTGGTTTCGACAGCATGGGGTGCTTTTAAAAGACCAGCCAGGCCAGACTCTTGAGCCAAACATTACAGAACCACTAGGGGAGGACCTACAAATTCGTATGTCAATGAAAGAGCCACGAAAAGACGGGACTACAGAGAGAGACCCCACTAAAGAGTGAGTTCATTAGTTGACCCCGCATTCAAATCCAGTTTATGTATCCAATACTTTAGAGAGTTCTGGGCAATGTGCTAGACTTGCTAATGTTAGTGACTGTTTACTTGACTGTTCTGTTGGGTTATACATTATTTAAATCAAATAAACGGATCAAGTGATCTTTCACCTGCCTTCATTAATTTCGAAAAATCTAAAATTTTCTAAACCCAAATTTGAGCTGAAGGTTGAAATTTTCTGTGTGGATCATAAAACACGTAGTTAATAATTGTTGCAAATTTGGAGACGTTCCAGTGACTTTCAAAAGAGAAATCATGAAAAAACCGTTTGTTCATAAATTTCTGGCCACTACTGTATGAAAAGGTTGGTGAATATCGAAATTCGGGTGTCAAGTAAGCATGATGCAATGAATGCAGTTTCAGATCACCGACGATTCCAATGTAAATCTACTCAATATTTTGCGGGGAGGCGATAGTCGGACCGAAGATGGAGCATTCCTTTGGGATGCAATGAGAGGCAAGTTTTCAGGAGAACACCTTCGTTTGACGAAACTCTTTCCAATTTTCCATGCAATATCGTACAGTCTAGGGTCCGCACTGTTGTTGCTTCATTTGTGCCCTACTCTCCTGCGCTTCATGAATTTTTCCCATTTTTGCTGCCATTGTTACAGCAGCGATCTGGACCGTTCGGGGGAAACGAAACTCTCCCATGCTTTTGTGTGCTCTCTGTCAAACCTTCACATGCGCTGTTGCTCTAACACAGATTGAATAAGGAGAAGAATAAAGCGGGGTCAAAAATGAGCTTGTCGGGGAATTAGATTAATGCAGGGATGAGAGGAAGTTTGACGCGGGTGGCACGCTACAAGTGAAGAGAACGGATTATTGAGCTGTAGAGGGCAAACAAGCCGTTGCTGTTCTGTGGTCTGTTCTGGAGCGCCGCTATTCCTATCAGGGTGTGATTATGTTCACATGTGAAACCAAAGTCACGGGTGGTGGAATTGGTGTGTAATTCGTCTTGAGACGTTAAAACTGGAATAAAAAGTGCGCAGAGGACGTACAGTGAAAAAAAGCAGAAGAAACCACAGAGAACTCTGGAAGTATGAACAGCCTTCCATCGTGGGCAACAGTGCAACGATGGAGAAACATAGCGCGGCAATGATATTCGAGATGGGAAGTGGTGTGAGTGGGCACCGACACCATTTATTCTACAAATTGCAAAGCGACAGCGATCGCACGGGTAAAGGTAAGGGGCTAAATGCCTTAACCCCCCCCCCCTTACGAGACGGCGGCAGAGGTGAAAGACATTGTTGACTAGTTGTTGCTTCAGTTTGGCCTGAATAAAACCTAGCAGTAATTACGAACTTCCATGATCAATACTGCCGCAGCGGTACTGGCTGAATCGGCAATATCGTACCTTGACATAGAATGAGGCCTGCATAGACCGACTCCTATGAGTTGTTATATACAGGGTGGGCAACAATTACATTAACAAGAGGTTGCTGCTGTCGATATTTAATGCCAAACACTGGAACTTTCCCATGTATATTATGTGTGCATTTTGTTACCTGGTACTCCGTCTTCAATTTGATCGCTTTGAAAATGATTTGGATCCGGGAGTCAAAATCCTTTACCTTCTCGAGAAATAGTCACTAGTTCCCTTTGACAGCTGATTGATTGTGCTGCATTACAAGGCGATTCGGAAACTCTTTGGGACTTCCGTGACCACCTTCGATAAGCTACTAACCAGCGTTAATAGGCCTGGCCCTGGAAGCTTCTCTAACTTCGCGATAATAAATATACTAAAGATACGTGCGAAAACGCTGGACGCCAGCTCCTTCATCCATCGTTTGGTACGATTGAAATAGCTGTCGAGCGCCACGCATTGTTTGCGCACATATTAACAAGAGGTTTATAAGCATAAAAATGCCTCGCTTCTAACAGATGCATGCAATGGAAAGCAAAGAGAAGACGTTGTCTCGATTCCGTAATGAGCTTCATTCATGGATCGTTTCTCTTGATGTCGAGTCAGTCTTGAATAAGAAGTTGAATGGGAATAATGCTAGTGCAAAGCCAACCAGCTATTTTGTAAAGGTTTTCGCAGAAATCATAAGAGCACGAGTCACGATTTGAAGGTAACTCGGACCTCTGCTGAAAAGTGAATAGTAGAAATCGTCTCAAACTCCTTCTGCCTCGGTTGATGCTTCAAAGCGAATTACCCTCAACAGAAAACACAAAGAGTCGGAACTGGGCGACCCGCGAGGTAGTACTGGTGGCCAGAGTGGTTGAGTCGTTATGGAATGCTCCGTATTGAGTATGCTGAAGGCAAAGCATTGTTACAAGTACTATAATAGAAACACCGATAAGCTAAGCAGTCGCTCTTGAAAGCCTTAGGACCTCGACAACATCTACCCACACAACTGAGTCGAAGACCTTGGAACCCATCGTTCATTCATCAACGCAGGAAGCGGGCACTCTAGAAGCAATACATTCGAAGTTTGGGAGTCTTCTCCTTCTTCTTCTTCCTAGCGTTAGTCCCGCGCAGTCGCAGGGTCCGCTGTTTTTGTCAGTCGTCGCCACTTTGCTCTGTCCAGGGCATCTTCCATCGTGGCCGCGACCTCACCTAGGTCCTTCTTGATCACGTCTTTCCACCTTTTCTTCGGGGCTCCTCGCGGTCGCTTGCCTTGTACTTCGAAGTCCATCGCTGTTCTTATCGGATGGTCCTGTGGCCTCCTTAGCACATGCCCATACCATCGCAGACGCTGTTCCCGTACCTTCAGCTGGACAGGGGCAGTCTGCATGACCGCTCTGACGTCCTCGTTTCTAACCTGTCCAGCCGCGTCCAGCCGCAGGCCCATCTCAGCATCCTCATTTCGGCAGAGTGAAGCTGCCTTTCGTGATTCTTGTTCAAGGCCAGCACTCGCTGCCGTAGAGCATCGCAGGCCTTACCACTGTCCGGTACACCTTCCCTTTGAGCGCTCTGGAGCACCTTCGATCGCAGAGGATTCCAGTGGACTCCCTCCATTTCATCCATGCAGCGTTGACCCGAGCCTTCACCGCCTGATCCACACTACCGTCGGCTGCCAGATCGCTCCCAAGGTATCGGAAGTCCTCCACCTTTCGATGGTCTCACCATGGCCGTCCACGATCGGCTCTGCACCCTCTTCGGAGCTCAGGAACTTGGTCTTCTTGACATTCAGCCGTAGCCCACCTTCTGTCAGGACTTTCTGCCATTTCTGCACCTTGGCTTGAAGTTCCTCTCTACTATCAGCTATCAAGGCGACGTCGTCAGCATAGAGGATAGTCTTCAGTGGTCCCTCCATGAGCCCCTTCACCAGGACATCTAGTGTTAGGAGGAAGAGGAACGGGCTCAGAGCTGACCCTTGGTGCACCCCGACCGTGATGTCCACCTCCTTCGTTAGGCCGTATGGGGTGCGTATAGCTGCCTTGGCTCCTTCGTACATGTCCTTCACCAGAGAGATGAGGTGTTCTGGCACGTTTCGTTCCCTGAGCGACCTCCATAGCACTGCTCGCGGTAGCCGGTCGAACGCCTTCTCCAGGTCGAGGAAGGCTAGGTAGCAAGGTCGGCGCTTTTCGCGATACTTCTCCATCACTTGCCTTGCGATGAAGATGGCATCCGTTGTAGACCTTTCGGGCATGAACCCGAACTGTTCCTGGGAGATCGGGACCAGCTCCCGCAGTTTCGAGTCGACCAGGCGCTCGTACAACTTCATGGTATGCGCAGTCAACTTGATGCCGCGGTAGTTGGAGCAGTCCATCGCGTCACCCTTCTGCTTGAAGATGGGGACGATAGTGCTTTCTCCAGGCATCCGGCATCCTTCCTTCGGCAGTCACCGTATTCAGGAAGCGGGTGAGCCACTCACCCCGTGCTCTCCCAGGGCCTTCCAAGCCTCTATGGGTACTCCATCCGGACCAACTGCCTTTCCAACCTTCATCTTCCCAAGTGCACGCCGAACCTCATCCTCTGTCCAGAGTGCGATGGGACCAGCTGTGGCCTCTGCCCGTGAGTTGTTCTCGTGGGAGAACTCCTCGTTCAGAAGACCTCTGAAGTATTCTTCCCACCTCCTCCGAACTTGGGCTGGCTTCCTCAGTATGGCGCCGTTGTTGCTCTTTACGCTCTTCACCACCCTGATATCTTGAGTAGCCCGATGCCGGGCTTTGGCCAGTCTGAAGACGAACTTCTCTGCGTTTCTGCTTTCCAACTTCTCGTACAAGGCGTCCATCTCCGTGTTCTTCGCCTTGGCTACGGCAGCCTTAGCGAGCCTCTTGCAACTCTTGTAGGCAGCGAGGTCTTCGGGGCTCCGGGTCTTCTGCCAGCGCTTGTATGCTTCCTTCTTCTGTTTCACGACTCGCTGGACCTCCTCGTTCCAGAACCACGCTGCCTTGTCTCCTCTGAATCCACCTCGCGTCTCTCCCAGTACCTCCTTGGCGCATCGTAGGATGATCTCAGCTGCAGTGCCCCAAGCCTGCTGCACTGGTCCCTCAGGATCTGGGAGACCAACTTCCATTATCCTTCGCTTGAGGTCACTCTTCTCTGCACGGTGCAACTTCCACCACCGGATTCTCCTCTCGGTTCTTACCTTTGTCTTCTTGGGGAGCTCCATGGCTATGTCTGCCAGGAGTGGCTTGTGCTGGGAAGCCAGCTCCTCGCCAGGGAGTACCTTGACGTCCTTCACAGTTCTGAGGGATGATCTTTTTACCAGCACATGGTCGATTTCCGTTTGTCGTCCTCCACTGCTGTAGGTGACCTTATGAGTCTCCCTTTTCGCGAAGAACGTGCTGCAGATTGCCAGATCGTGGGCCGTAGCCAGGTCCAGGACCCTCTCTCCCTCGGCGTTCCTCACTCCTATCCCTCTACCTCCGTGCACCCTTTCCCGGCCTCTCCTGTCACTGCCGACGTGGCCATTCAGATCACCTGCTATGGTCAGGTAATCGCCTTCCGGAATCGTTCTTATGGCTTCGTCCAGGCTCAGGTAGAACTCGTCCTTCTCACTTTCGGGGCATCCGGCTTGCGGTGCGTACACGGAGAGTATTGTCCAGTACCCCTCCTTCGTGTCTATCCTCACAGCCATGATCCGATCGCTGATCCTGTTCACAGCGGAGACATAGTCCTTGAGCGACTCCGCTACCGCTATGGCCACACCGTTCCGCTTGGTGTCTTCTCCATTGTAGTAGAGCTTTGACACCTTCCCCGATTTCCCTGGCCTTAGCACCTTTCCATCGCGTCTCCTGAAGGCATAGGACTTGGATATTCCTGCGCGTCATCAGATCAGCAACCTCTCGGGACTTCCCAGTTAGCGATCCTACGTTCAGAGTCCCAATTCGAACTAGCTTCTTTGGCCGAGGCCGTTCACTCCTCGGTAGCCCTCGCATACTGACCACAGAACTCGGGCGGGGGTTCTGCGCGCCACTTCCGGGTGACGTCCTAGCATTAACACTGATTCTTTTGCGACTTTTAGACATGTTTGGTGTGACTGGGGTCATCAGCCGGCCTGTCAACCTGGGCCTGACGCTGGTACTAGAACCATTTTTGCAATTTTTGCAAGGCATGGTTAGCCTCGGCAGGGATCGAACTCGCGGTTTTCGGAGGTGCAGACATGAGTCTAACCTCTTAACCACTCGGCTATCCCTGCCTACAACTTTCCACCAATATGATGTGTTGTTGATTTAAAACCTCTCGGCCACATCGCTTTCTTAAGAACAATTTACATTGTTACTGTAGTTTTTGCCCACCATGGTAAAATTTCAGGCTGGCCGGTGAGAAATGTCGTTCACATTTATGACATTGTTTCCATGCTGAAGCGTAACTATTCCTGGGTTGAGTACTAACCACGACTTTTGGCGCGCAATGAGATATAATAGTAGTCAGGGAAAGATTGCTTTTGAAATCAGCACTTCCGTCCGAATATGTCAAATACAAGCTGCGATGTCAAACAAGGAACAACAACAACCAAACTCATCATTTAGAGGCAGTCCCAGCTATGGTTTCAACATTTTAAGACTCAGGTAAAGGAACTGAGGACAAAGAGCTTGAATACTGCTATATGGCGAGTCGAATCGAGTCCTCGTCAAACTACACAAAAACTCGAATGAAGGTTTAAGCGCATCAAGTTTGAAATTCAAAAAAAAACTTCTACGTCTGAATGCTAAGGTCATTTGTTGCGGGAAATGGGTTCGATATATCTTTAGCGAAGCCCAGAAGCAGAGAAGTAGCTTGCTAGTGGTGCGACAACTTCCACAATCCCATGAAAAAGAAGAAGTTTCGACTTAGTAATAATGTAATTTCAGAATATATAGGATGCTCCACATGGATGGACCTTTCAAAAATCTTTATTCCTCTTCCTCCCAATACCATTTAATGAGGATGTGTTGACAAACTAACATAATTGCTGGAAGGTGATATTAGATGAAATGACTTTGGTCTTCCATGAATTCTCTTCAAACCTCACTCCTCGCTTGTGTATCTCGTTTCACTGATCCACGAATACAAATTGGAATACCATAGAAACTTCACGCTTGATAGTAGGCCTATCAACAGTTAAGATGTAGAAGGCCAGATTGTTCTCTGCAGTTTTCAGATCGTCAATGTTTAACCTACTTGAGTGAAGAAATTGGCGACTTTCCTTCGCTTCTTGGCAATATGAGCCTTGATGCTGAGCACGATCTTCGACCATTTTACTCGTACAATGAACGAATAGGCAAAGGTTATTGTTTGCCAGACGGTCATGTGAGTCAGAATAGCAAGGGAATAGGCCACAAACTCCACTTTGGTTGATAGCTTAATTTTATTTATTTCTTATTCTATTTTAGGTAGCTTCTTACGAGTATCTTGAAAATTGGAAAAACGCTCTGCTGCGTGTCAAGGAACGCTGTCATTTCTCAATGCACTACATAAGAGCACTCACCAAGGAACATCCAGACTATCTCTCACTAATGGACACTGAAGTGAAGTCAGAAATCTTTCCAGATAGCTGTCTAGACTGGTCGAATCATTCGGCGCAGAAAGCCAATAATTGATTGCTTTAAGGGAATCGCTGGAAATATTGAAAGCAAACGGACTATTCGAAGACACCACCTTCGTTTTTCTTTCGAGTCGGGGAAATTCACCGAAGTAAGAAACAATTTTTGAGGACATATTGTGTCAGGAACCACTAATCTAACTTGCCCTCCTCTGATTCCATACGTAGGGTTGGCAATGCTCCAGTGGCTGATGCTCCAGTGGGCAACAATTTAGTCGCTTTTACCGAAGGAAGCGTTCTATTATCTATAGTGTCTTTATCGTCAAGCCTGCCAATTTCGCTATTCGTTTTTATTCGGCTTTCGGAGTGAGGTTGAAGGGTAGGTCCACGGAAAACCCCTGCATCTATTCTTATTACAAATTAATACTTCGGCCCCCTTGTATCATGAAAACTGCGAAAAGAACGCAATACAGGCTTTCAAATAGTAACCGGAATAATACTAAATAATCGTAGTAAGCGGTTTAAATAATGTTCCAATGAAATGATAATAAAATTAATTAGTGAGACTATTGGAATTACCTCCGTTAAACTGCGACATGTATTAACGATGGGGAACCAACTCGTGCAAACGTGTAAAGTGAAAATATGAACGGATTTCACGTTGCATTTTTCCAGAAACTTACAGTAACTCCGTGACTTCAATCACCCTAATTTCCGGTGGGTGTGCACTTTTAGTCCAAAGCAGGGTGAAAATCGTGTCGAGGACGTGGTCAGATCAGTACGACCCCCCCCTCAGATCGGGTCTTGATACGACCCCTCTAACTTTGATTTGATGTGAATAAGCGAGTTCCATCAATGTACAGCAAAGCATTCAGTTGCAGCGCGGTTTATCCGTGGGTCAGATTTGCCGAAACCCCGCTCGAAACCGTCGAAATCTACACTCTCGATGAAAAGGTTCCATTCCCCCATTTCATAACCTTTGGAGCAGTATGTGGTAGGGTTAGATAGAGCTGGATTTGCTACTACCGGGCAATATTGAAATTGATCTAAAAGCTTTACACTCGAAGAGATAGGGTCTCTCAAATTTTGTCGAGGGAGCGTCGAGGATGCTGAATTTTTCATGCGAGTTTTTGCCACTTAAAAGGCAATATCTCTCTAATTTCGCAAGATCTTGGAAAGCGAAGACAGTTTTGGAAAGCGGAAGGTTTGCGCTTTCTAACAGTCTGTTTAGCTTCCTTCTACATTCTCTAGTTGAGGAGATATTTGCGTCGAGGATCTATCAAGGATGATTCTCGGCCGCTCATTTCAAACCCGCTCATTCTTCGTCACCCAAGTGATTGAAACCAGTAAACATAGACCTTATAAGCGAATCGTAATTTGTTGCACACCGCCAGCTCGAAAATCAAGTTTAGAATATATCTCCAACTTAAGCGAACACAGAAAAAAGAAGGGTACATCGTCATGGTCCGATTCGCCGTCAGTATAAGCCATTGCATCCAGAACCAACCACTAAAGCTGGTAAAAAATCTATTGAAGAAGGATGTCACACATATGATTATGACCTGTTGACAGAAACTGCATTTGTATTAAACACATTTCCGTAACTCCTGTAACCTAAGGAAC
Organism: Ostertagia ostertagi; assembly: GCA_036418205.1. Classification (NCBI taxonomy): domain Eukaryota; kingdom Metazoa; phylum Nematoda; class Chromadorea; order Rhabditida; family Trichostrongylidae; genus Ostertagia; species Ostertagia ostertagi. The sequence continues at coordinate 6,061 of MU869640.1, read as the reverse complement.
AGCTTCATTCGCCCATGGTCTTTCCAGAACTCTTGCCGATGCGACACTCCCTAACAACTGCCTCATTTTCAACGAGGTATTAAGGGCGAGAGAGCGGGCCTAGATAAAGGAGGTGCCTCTACAGCACGTGTACACATTGCGGAGATGCACTTTCATTCCTTGTACTGCTTTCAAATACGTCCTTCTCATAAAGGTAAAGGAATGGAGCGACTGGACCTGCAAAGAATATTTTATCTCATGTTTTCTCACATATCCTTGTTTTCTGCTGCGCTACGACAACACCCTCATTCTCTCCCATCTGACGTTACTGACCCCAATGAGTACGACCCCCCATGACCCACCCTGACAAGTACGACCCCTCCTGTCGAGGAAATTTTCGACTGATACTCACCCTGGTCCAAAGTGCAATTATGGGGAGAGGAACATTATCGGAAGCCTTGAGTCATTGCTCTAAGGAATATGTTTGCTGACCTCTTCCCTCCTGCAGACACAGTGCGATAATTGTTAATGAACCTTATATTAAAGGGAGACATTCGTTATCAAACTGTGTGCTGCGGGAAACAAAAACAAAATAATAGTCGAAGCAAAAAAGATAAACGCACTAATATCCATCTTAAAGAGTACCAGGGGTAAAAAACACACAAATTCGATCCGCAAGCTTTTGTAAGCAAAAGACACTATTCGAAATGCTCAATCTCAAATCTCTTTCTTTCATATACTTGATTGAATCCATTTCGTGTGTAGAAAACTGCACACTTGTATTCAAAAAGGAGAAAGATCGCCGACACACGAATATGTGAATCCCCACGTCAGGGTCTACTCAGGTTAGAGCAGAGCCAAATTTTTGGGAAATAAAAACAACTTAAGGAAACACTTCTGCCGCTTGAATGGAGAAACTTTCCATCCCAATGTAATCAACGGACACACCTTCTTGTAATAGTCACTTCATTAGATGAATGCAGCTCAACCTAGAAAGTATTGTGCGAGGTCAGCAGTCAGCACAGTCGATTAATAAGTGAGGTAACCCCGCAGACGATTACTCGGTGAAGGTTCAGGGTAGTGATTAAAGGGTCCTTTTTGACTGCAGTCGCTCCCCATTCTCCTGGTAAGAATTAACCCAGAGCCATGAGTCACATAAATACCAATCCGACCTGCGCAGTGTAATTGCGTACATCTAGAGACTGCCGTATGTTTGTTCATATGGATTGATATTTGATGCTGACTGTTTTGGACATGGCATTCATTTTGGCGACTGGCGCCAACTTGTGCGCGGGCAGCGTCGCCCCCGCCTTGGCACAGCGCTTGTTCGCACCAAATTTGATGTAAATTTCTGTATAGGAGTTATTTGGTATCCTGACTACTATGCGATATTCATTCTTGGCGCCTACGCAATTTGGCGCCTTGTCTGCGCCCTCCCACTGGTTAGATCGGGAAATATGCGTTGAACAACGCTAATGACAGGAAGGAATGCCATTTCCGTAATCAGGGCACCAAATTACCCCACTTCAAAAGTTTACACAATTTTCGAAATTCACGCATTCTCTTCTATGCCCACACAGGCATAGAAGAGAATGCGTGAATATGTGGGAGCAATAAACAGTTTTCCCGCGAACGACTCCTTTAACCCTGTTTTCCCTTCTTAAAATTCAGGCAGCATTATCCATTTTTGAAGGCAAAGGTCGGGCTCGTTTTGAGCCGTTTTTTTTTCTGTACTATTGGGTGAAAATGGTGTAGGCAATGGTATGGCAAGTGGCACGCTTACGACTACACCATTTCCTCCACTACGCGAGCGGTCCGGGGATCAAATCCTGGGTCGTGAGTCGCCCGGGCCAACCAAGCCTTCCATCCCTCCGGGGTCGGTTAATTGGTACCAGACTTGTCTGGATAAAAACACTGACTTGTACATCGGCTGGCCCCCGCAAGTCATTGTATAGGCCACATCGCATTCAAACGCCACTACGAATGTACAAATGGAAGTAGAATGCGTGCCGCATCCCAAAAAGGGATTGATCAACGGCAAATGCTTTATCCTTTATCCTTTTATGCTTGAAACTGACAAGGAGTTTGGAGAAATGGAGCAGTCTTGAAGAAAAACGAAAAGAAACCGTAGTCAAAAATACAAAAAAGGGTCGGAAAAAATAAGGTCG
>MU869639.1:22813-41298 GCA_036418205.1 Ostertagia ostertagi | reverse complement strand
ATAAAATCTAAAGGGTATAAAACTGAAGAAAAGAGCATTACTTTTTCTCGATCTCAACAATCTTCCAATATCTCTCGAGAAAACTCGTTTTCTCGAATTAAGAAGGAAAAGTCCTGAATTTGCATTTTTTGTGATTTTCAATCTTAATTTTTGTCGTTTTTCAGAAACATTGAAGGTTCTAATAGTATCAACTTGCCAAATTTACCACTTAAAGTTTTCTCATGAATCCTGCTAGCGTATAAAGGAGGATTCCATGATAAGGTTGGAGGTCGAAAAAGGGAAACTTACCGAGTGGAAAGACAGGCGGACCCCCAAAGCATGTGACCGACACGAATATCACAGCGAAGGATATGGCCCCGGCGACCTAGCATGGCCCTCCCCGGCGCCATCGGCGCGGTACGCACAGCGAGTGGCTAACCACTTGCTGTTTCGCAGAGAGAGCGTTAGCGTTGAAGAGGGCAGCAACGATGAGAGTCGCATCAATGCGGAAATCAACGGGCAAGGAAGGGTCCCATTTCTCGGGTTCTGGGCCGTTTCTCATGGTTTTTCCTTCATTCGCCCGACACCACTAACCCCACCTACCTTATAGAAGGAGATGAACGATAGATGTACTTCAAGTGATAAATGAAAAAAGAGGTGGTTCGTTTCGCCTCAATCCCAGACGAACCACTTTCAGTCGTCAGCCCTCGAGGCACATCAGTGGGATAGGGCTGACGACCAGACAACAATGAGTAAAGAATTACTATTCCTGATGATTAAATTATTAATTAATTATTAATTAATATTAATTACTTAATTATTCCTGATGAGCTGTCCAATCGTAAACTCGGTCTTTGAACACTGTTTTGTTCCCTTTTCCTTTGTATATTCTCTTTTTGCTTCACTCCTCGAACTCTAACTTTATCGGAATTTTGATCGATTTCTTCATTTCTCAAGTGGTTTTGTGTAGTTTATACAATACTAAGAGTCCTTCAGCGCCTGTTCTTCACTGAACATCCTTGGCGCGTGTGGCACAGAGGACTTGGAGAAGGAGGCTCGATAAGGACAGCTCTGGAAACTAGCTGTTGTCTCCAACTGCAGAACTAAATAGAACTGAGTCGGAAACTTATGAGAAATGGTAAAAAAGCAAGGATATGTGGAGCGTCATCCTTGTACCAGGCGAATGGCTCTTATTTCATTTCCGGTTTTTCTTTCAGAGTGACGCAGGCCAAAGAGGGAGTGAGGCAGCGCGATTTCGATTGAGGCATATGGATGCATTTCAGGTGGATCTTGAGGGTTTCCAAAGGGGGACTTCCTGAGCCACATCTCCAAAAGGGGCTCGTACAGTCATGGGACTCGATCATCACCTGGAATTAGCACTCTAGGTACTTCGATTCAGGAGGACAACAAGGAGCATGAGATAGCGTTCATTTTAATAAGAAAAAGAGGAAGAATCTCCATAATTAGGAAGATTACAACGTTCGAATTCCCAGCGAAAAATTGCACAAGGGGGAGCTGACAGTGTGACCCTGCTGGACGTGTAACTGAACGAATTTCTCTTCAAATCACCCGAAAACCTTGTCATGGTCGTAGCAGTTCTGAACCCTTCGGGTACGGCAGAGAAAGGACAGAGAAATTTTGCAAAAAAAAACTGCACCACACAACTGCCGACTGCCTCCGAGTAAGTCTGATAACTAGCGCTTCATAGTAATAGCCGATAGTTGAGAAATGACAGTTGTAACTACCATTTGATCCTATCATTTCTTTAGCAGAAAGCCATCACATTTTTTGGAGGCTGTCGTCACTTGTGTTGTCAATTCTGCATACGGCACGCACTTGGCAGCGGGATATGAGGAGTACTTCGTTCTAAGGGCTCCTATGACTCCGCATTTTCAGCGACTGTCCAGTAAATGGGCTTTTCCGAAACCTGTTTTCCTTCGGAATTCCATTTTTTTTTGAAGTGAAATGGAAAAGTGCAGCTTTTGCTGCTCCAAGGCGCCCGTGTGCCTGTTGTGACCGCCGTTCACCGTCGCTTCTTTTCCTCGCTATTTAACAGCCTAATCGGAAGAACCTCTGCGTTTCCGCTTGTCGGCTGTGCTCTCGTTTCTCTCACCTTAGACTGACCGGCATCGTCGGTGTCGTGTCGTGCCCCTCGTCAACGTTGAAGAAAAGAAGGTCTGGGCCTATTCCAGTTAGGGGGGCATCATGATGCAGTTTTCCAGAAAGCTAGGTAACTCCGAGCCAGGGGGAGTGTAGCCAGTCTGGGGGGGGGGGGGGAGGGCAGTCACTTGACATGCGTGAAAAGCTGGAATGTTCGAGTTCACATTAGTTCGCCGAGAAACTGCATCATGATGCCCCCCTAACTGGAATAGCCCCTTAAATCTTTATTGTCTATTTTCACGCACCACTTTGTTGTGAGCAGAGAAACTTTACTTAAGTTCTTGACTTGTGTATCTGATGATCGTCTGATGTTATAATGAATATAATGATGGAAATCGTGTTTTCCTAATCCGTTCTGACATGTACCCTTTGCTTCGAACAATTTCACTTCAAGACCCGTGCTGTTTTCCATGCCTTTTGCGCATTATATTTTGCACCTTGACACTGCTGGGTTACCGACTCAGATCACTAGGCTGCAGTGCAGGCGCAATAAAGGGAGCGGTAATCAAAGCTATTCAAACATTCCTCTCTCTACATAGCAAGGCATGGGCGGAGCTGTCCACTCGTTGGGTGGAGCTTCGTGCTGGTGGGTACGTCCTCATGAATCTGACGATTATGCTGGTTCATAGTGACTTTAGGTTTTTGGAACAAGTAAGTTATTATTGTCTTCGAGGTTGCCTGTAATATGAATTTGTAAATCACGAAAGCGAATGAATAGGTGGATTACCCATGTTTGCGTTATGGATTACCCATGTTTGTGTTAACCATACAAAGCACATTTACGCAGGTCGCTCCGGCAACAAGCAATATGAACGCTCTTCAACTTTTGACGTAATAGCCTTGATAAACAACGGCTGTTTTTTCAATAACTATCTCATCCTATTCAAGCGCTCATAACTTCAGCTGAATTTCCTGCTTTTTTTCTCTTGGAAAACTTCATTTGTTCCTGCACTTCTTCAGTGGTTTTGCATTGCCGCGAGTAACCTCGTTAGGGATGCCCTTGAGTTCTGTTGAACGCAAAGACCTTGCAACCAATTGTTTCAAATCTTTTTTTCAGTGTATTTTAATACATATTATTCCTTTATTTACTCGTTTCCATGACTCTTCTGATTGTATGAAAGATGAAGCCAACTAGGGAATGTTTTCAAGTTCCAATGGACCTTTGAATAGAGACCTGGGTCAACCGTTAAGTCAAGGATGCTGGTTACAAATATGGAAAACAAAATTGCTCCGTTAGTTTTTCCAATCAAGCTGTGGGCAACCAAAGCTGATAGGAATGGCGGCGTCAGTAATGGGACGAGCTAATCACTATGCATCAGAATTCTCAATTTTCTGTGAAACTTTGCCTCTAGGATAGGGGCAAATGTTATGGATAGTCACTCGGAATGCCAATGTTAATCTCGAGACTCGAGCTCTCAGGAGGAGAAAATTCAAATTGATTTCACCGCTCTCAGAAGGAGAAAATTTGAACAGATATCACTATTTTTCTAAGCCATTCTAAGTTCAAGCCGAGTAACCTGCTACTCGTTACTGAGTCAAAAACTAACGGGTGCCCTAGAAAAATTTCAGCTAGTGAGGCTAAACGTAGCGTCGATAGTTTGTAAACAGCTGGCCCGGAGTTACTAGGGTGCTAAGATCAGATAGATTTTAGATTAGGCTATTTCAACTAATGAATTGAGTTCATTCGAGAAAGCCTTGGGAGAGTACTTCACATCATGGCATTATTTGCTATGTTTTGTTGTTTTTTCTCAGTTGTACTCCTTAATTGCGATCATATGTAGAAGTTTCTAAGTACTGTTTACTGTTCCTCTTGTTACATCTAGGTTTCCTCTTGCGCTTTTTCTTTGTTCCTATTCCTTTGGCATAGGTGTGAACCTGATAATCCGAATATAATATTCGTTTTTGACACATGAGCCATCTGGCACCAATTTGGCCCTACACCTTACTTTCTTATTGCATTTCTTGCCAATTTTAACCGCTCAACTTGCTTGGAAAATTCACGCCCCAGTTTTGACTTCCATATTTATAACTATTAGTATAGTATTCTTGACCCTATCTAATTACCTAGGACTCTAGTAAGAGTTTCATGACAAGTTGAAAACCGTTACTGACATGGATCAGTCCTACAGAAACCTGCTCAGTCCTAATTTATCTGTTTTACTCTTTGTAGTAACAACGACATTGGGCTCAGAATAGGGTCAATCATTGCACCGTGTGACATTTCTAGATTTCCGTCCTTTCTCGCCCACCCTTTCCAATGGCTGGTGACGTCGATACTATGGATGGAACTTGTAGTGAATGACCTTTGCAAATCATGTAACTACAGAGTACAGTAGCGGTTAGGGCTTGTCGGGAGGGGGGGGGCAAGGGAATATATGACTACTGGAAATTTATATTCTCGAACTCCACTCTGTCACAGGTTTTCCTCATATACCCAGAAACCCTATAAGAACCACACCAAAGCACCTGCAAAAAACAAATATCAACTCTCAACCGGGCGACGACTGACAAAAACAGCGGGCACTGCGACTGCGCGGGACTAACGCTAGGGAGAAGAAGAAGAACTCTCAGCCGGGGCAATTCCCTTCCGGAACCGCCATTTTTACTTTTTTACTTTTATTTTTGAACCATCCATCAAAGATTTCTTAACGCTTGACACTGGCCCTCCCTCCTCACGTGCATAACCGGGGATGCACTTCAGCACTATCCTCGTCACCTGATATGTAGCAGTCTATCAAAATTACGTATATGAAGTTTTTGCTGGTCTCGGAAATTTACAAATTCAGCTGTTGGCCTACGCCACCAATTCCTGATTTCTGACTTTTCATCAGTTTTTTTTTCACTTTATTGTTCCTGATTCTTTGTCGTTGCACTTGCTTCGGTCGATCGGATGTAGCTTCATCATGCGTGTAAAAAGGTTGGCAAAATTGTGGGACTGGTCGGAATGAGCACATTCGAAAAAGAACAGTCTCAAGGGGAAGTCTATCTATTCGAAAGGGGCTTGGCTAATAATTGGTTTTGCGCTGCGCAAGCAGGGTGGTCTATTGAGATAGATCACAATGCGATTCATCACGCGTTTACGCTCCGTTCAAGTTAAAAACTTCACATTACTATTTGATATGTGGTGTTTTCTTCGAAAGTAGCCTCATACTGCCTCTCGCTGTGAGTCCTGTGCAAAACCAGTAGAGGGGGTGTATGCTCGATTTCAGGATGTGGTAGGCGCGCAATGTACGCAGTGACTGTTTGATGCTACCTCTTCATTTTAACTTCTTAGAACTGAGCCTAGTGGGAGAAGAACTCCAACGGAATGATACTGTTCACGCACTTTAGAGCTTTTCAAACCAGTAGCGCCTTGTCCAAGCAATTCCTGTAAAATACCGTACCTCAGCGCGTACATTGTGCACTTACCGTAATCCGAAATCGACCCCCTTGACTAGTTTTGCATCTGATTCCCTCTTGTCTTTCTTATATCTATTCCACGCATTTTGTCTGTGTTATTTCCATTCGACGTTCTTCGCTTGATCGCGACGGTTTCATTGAATGACTGAATCAGATGGTTTCAGAACTTCCTGAATGAAATGACGTGATGAACGACACCGCCGACGTAGCTGACGATCCATGTGCCTACGGAGAACCGCGATTTCTTTATGAGAGGTAGGAGATTCTTAGGTGCTGGATACAGACCGTTACAGAGCAATTGTAAAGGCACAGGGGGATCGCCTAGCAGTCCACTTCGCTCCCTTCGTTTTATTCTAGACGTATTATTGCACTCGGAAGTGACAGAAATGGCAGACGCCAAGAGGACGACTTGTAGAAAAGAACTCTTCGAAGGCCGTCGAAAACACTGGAACTAAGGGCTCCCTGGATAGTGGTCGAGTTTGCAAAATTTACGAGATAGGCAGTCTACGAGAGACTGGAGGGCCGAGGCGAGACAAAGAAGGGGACGGCTGAGACGCAGGCGCCGAAGCGATAGCAACGGCGGCAGCGCAAAGTACATGGGGTGTGCATGAGAACCTCGTAATTCTTCATTGCAGTCTTACGCATTTTGAGCCAAGTTTATTCTATTGGGGACGGAGAGCCCTTTGAGAATCGCCCTTCGCAAGACCGGACTCCCGATCTCTCGTATTTCGACATCACTAGGAAGTCGCTACAAGCAAGTGCACAACCCCTTGTCAGCCAGTCCCGTTTCTCTGAAATCTTTTCAATTCTTCGATCTTTTTTTTTATCAAAGAAAGGTAACTTGGTTGTCCATTTGTTTTTTCAATCGGCGAATTGCGGCCGATTCATGTCATGGACCATTTTGCTACCCCTTCGTGGCCCAGAGTTGGCTCTTTCAGGCACTTTCTGTCTGTTGTAAAAAAACAGAAGTCTTCTGAAGGATTTTCGGGACTTCTGGAGTAGATTCCTATCAATAAGAAACTTTCTGATGAACCAGCCTCTGAATGATTTTTTCAAGCGTTTGCTTTTTCAGGTTCATATTGGTGGCAATCGTCGGAACCAGCGTGGCCGTGATCAACATTATTGAAAATGTATTCCTCTGTTTCATGTTTTTTAGCAGGTGGGTGAACTGAATTTTGACTCTGATGATCTTCATGTGATCTGACTGTTACCTGTTTACCAAATCTTCGATTACGAGAAATCGGCCGCGTGAAACAGAGTCTATATTATATTGTGATTCAATTGGTTCTTATCATAATGATGAACGAATAAGATGCGTCATACATCTGGTTTTCGAAGCGTGTCACAGGGCCCTTGGAATGGGTATTTCCCTCGGGCAGCGGCTGGGGAGCCACGGAGGCTCTAGGCTGTAGGAATACGGCCGATGTCAGACTTTGCGAATCGCGCGATTCGCTAGCGTCTGCGGTCGCGTCGCGGCCAGTGAATCACTCAATTGGCTGGTACCGCAACGCGACCGCGGACGCTAGCGAATCGCGCGAATCGCTAGTAGCGAATCGCGCGATTCGCAAAGTCTGACATCGGCCTTAAGTCGTGAGGAGTAAGGTCGATCGCCGTCCATGTGATTCCAATGCTTAACCTCTTGAAGGGGAAACCGCCTACTTTCTTCTCAAGTCCAAACTACGTAGCAAATCGTCCTTACAGTAGCACTACATCATCAGTTAAGTGGGGATTGATACTTTTAGGAATCTGTGCTTAAGATAGTGCTCATCATAGGTGCTCTGTATCACTTTCGTTGGCCAAATTTATGCGAATAATATTTCACAGTTGTTGCTTGAGCGTTTTGTTCTTAGCGACTTGACGGTTTTCAAAAATGAGATGGTGTAAAGCTAGGTGGCCCACACATACTACGCGAGCCACCCATGGATCAAATCCCGGATCGGATCCTACCCACGCCAATCAATCCTTCAATTCCTTTGATGTCGGCTCATCGACTGGTGCCATGACTTGCTTGAGAGCATGAAACACTCGCCTCCTACCTCAGTAGGCATCACGGTATCCTGTGCATGTCAAATCGCTCCAAATGCTATCATTAGCCTGGATGTAACTTAGGTACATGGCGTATCCATATAGGTGATGCTTAACGTCGAGACCACCACCGTTTTATTTTCACCGACCAAAGAGTAAGATGTTCACCTCAGCCTGTGCGACGGTTAAGGGTAGCCTTTATTGGGTTGAGCCTCACCTATGCTTTAAGAGCGAGAAGTCATATTGATGATAAGTGCCAATAGTATTCCTCTAGGAAGTTCTGCATCTAAAAGAACAGTTACTTATTTCCCAATTTAAACTCATTTCACATTCCTTTTTGTTTTCGTTTGCAACTTGAGTCTATCGGATTTTTCCTTGAAAATCCCATTAGTCTTTGGCCTTCTTCTAGAGCTTTGCCGCCTTACGGAAGAGCGAGTAATTCTATATCCGTGCGATACTTGCAGAGAATTTATTTAAGCTCGGAGAGCGTTCAACATATACTCTCGTGAGCATTCTTGTGCCACCCATTGCGCATCTTCATAGCATCTTCTCACTTTAATTTCTTGGAACAAGAAAGCGAAGAAGCGGCGAAAGGCGGAGGGGGCAGCAGGCAGGACACGCAGAGGAAATTTGCGGTCGAGCGGGTTGCATTGGCATTTCTGTGCGACCAGGGTAATGAGCTCCATTCTCCTTGACTGTTGAGTAGCTGATGGACTAACTTCGGTTTCACTTAGCGACTTTCTGCTAGACAAGAAAAAGAAAAAAAAAAAAACCCAAAGGAGTAGCAGCGGAGATGATCATCCTTTCAGAGATGCGCTGCATGTCCACCCCCTGTCAGGTCGCGAAGGGAAGTTGAGTGCGATTGTGGTAGAGAAGATCTGACAAGGCGCTAGTTGATGAACATTGGGACCTTTCTATTTCCCAAACAATCTGCGTGAGAATTAATATTTGGAATGAGGTTGTTTTTTTGACTGAGAAGAAGACATTGAGGGAATTTCACTCCGAGTTGTCTCTTTTATTATTGGTGCCTTTCTTAGGGCTGAGTCTCTGCGATGTCTTCCTTGCTTATTGGGTGAGGAACCTGCGGAAGACGCCAGGACATATTACACTCCTAGGCTAGTTGATGAACATGTACCTTTGCTATCTTCCCAAACGACTTTGCTACCAACCCTGGTGAGGGTTAATATTTGGAATGAGGGTGGTTTTACTGAAGAGGAGGCAGGGCGGACTCTTTTACCTTCCTGATTGTCTATTTTTACACATTCTTTGCCGTTCTTAAGGGTCAGTCTCTACAAGATGCTCACTGCTATTTGGTCCAGGAACACGTAAGGGTGCTTGCAGCTAGGATACCATTAAATACACACTTAATAGTGGAGTATAGACATAATTTTTCGCTGTATCGAGCGGAATTCTGCACTACAGACTCAACAACACAGGTGACGATGGTCTCCCAGTAAACCAGATAAATGGCAATTCACAGCGAAAGCTGATAGTTGATAAATGATGCTAAATGATATAATTTCAGGAAATCTTATCGCTCATCCCATTGCCTTTACTTGGCCCTGTTGGCATTTTTTGATATTTTCATCGCTGGCGCCTATATTCCGTTGATGAGTCTGAACCTCGTAGTCGATTACTGGAGATCGGTTACTCTTTTGAGGGCATGGTATGTTATCTTTTTGTTAGAACTATTCATATTCTATTCTAAAGGAGATGTGTTCCGCTGCCTATATAGGTCCTCTTTCGTTCAACGCATTTTACTTTCATTTTATTTTTTTTTCAATTTTTCTATGAACCGCATTAGTGAACAAGAAGACCGCCCTAGATACGTTCGTGTATTTGTGCGACTGTTTTTTTTTGTGAAAAATTGCGTTTGCATGCATTCCTGGCGGGGGCAAAACTGTCGGGGTGGAGCTTAATTTTTAGTGTCAAAGATAGGTGTTGCTGCCAAACTGGGAACAAAGAAGCTAAAGCGAGTGTAGGATGCCGACAGCGGACTGATTTATGATATGTAGTCTATGCTAACCATAAGACAATGCAAAATTGCTCGCTTAGGCCCTAGTTTAGCCTCGCTACCAGACCTCATTTTCATTGACTTGCGGGTGTCCAAATACCACCTGATCACTTCTCATCTAGACTCACCCATTGTATGAAAACAACCAATGGCAAGAGTCATCCCATTTCGATACATCCGCCTGTCCTCGTGGACATAAGCCTGCTGCAGCGGGCTGTAATTAAAGACACATTCCTCGGTTAAACAGTTGGGGTATGTTGTGCTCAGAATAAGCGTAGTTGTGGTAACTGTCCACAACTGATTAAAAATTGCAAAAATTCACTAGGAACACTTCAAATCACGCCGGTGGTATGGGCAGCAGGGTTTGCGCCCCGCCCCCAGAGAGACGGCATTCTTCAGCCCTTTCCTTGATGTGGCCAAGTGTGGTGAAAAATAAAATAGTTAGGTTTGAGCAAAAATATAGAACTTAGAAATTTTTAGGGGGAATAACCAAAGAATTAGTTCGACTTCCGTTAAAAATTAACTTTGGTAAAGTAATTCGGTTGCAAAATAAGATGACCAGGAGACTCCCGCTCAAAGCCATCAATTGAACGGAAACCCTGTTACATCGACGACGCAGTCCATACGACAGGAGGAAATGCTTTTGGAAATTGTTTGAGAGCAAAAAACCTTTGCTGTCACTCAAGGGGGTCTTGGGTGGTCATACACATGCAAGATTACATGGACAGCACTAATTTTAGTGCAGGGACTCCTTCAATCTTCGCTGATTCTTTTCCACAAATGGAATCCACTTTAATCATATATCGCTATCTAACTTAGCGCCATGATTAGACAAATCGCGCCAAGCCAGCCAATTAGAATATGAATGCTTTTCCCAGCGAGCTCTCATAAGCAGACAGCTCGGTCTTCAAGCTACGGTATATTAATTTCTGGATAAAGCGAGATGAATAGTACTCGAACCTTCATGAGGTCTTCGTCGAATTACCTTAGATCGATCTGACGCACACGGTCCACGCAACCGTGGCTGCTGCACACGACCGCGTGCTTTGTTTCCGTGCTTTTCTCTAAGACGACAGCGTTCGATAAATCTCCAAAAAACTTTGTAGGTTTGCAGAGGTATGATCACTTTCTACTTCACTAAAGCCTATCACGAAAAACGCACGAAGTTCCCATTTTTGGATCGCAAGGGTTGTTTGAGAGCTCACTTGATTGCTTGCGGAGGTATTTGGAAAGGCGCATAGTCTTCTCAGGATCTGCGATATCTGAAAATGCCCTTCTGCGGATTGCCCTTTTTCCACTCCCCTCAAGTCTAAACGGGAGAAAGTGATGATAACACATGTGGCATTCTCTAACGGGTTCGTTGGAGTCACCAATATATTGGCAAACACACAGGATGTAGAAACGTTGCCAGCCCGAGGCACTAAGGCCTAACGATGCAAGCGGACATCTAAATAGCACACGAGGTCTCTTCTGAACTGTTGGTGCAGGGCGCGTCTTCTATGTATCCTCATGTATACTTCTGTCGTCTGCTTCTCTTTTCCCAGTTTTCGATGCTCGATATCTCTTTTTCCTCTAATAGTACTCATCTGCAGCTCCTCTTTTTTAACTCTACAAATCAATGTCTTTGGTCTTTACCTTGGTTTTATCTCTTTTCCATCACTATGGTCCACTTCGCAAATTTTCTTTCATTTTTTGACTGAATGTCATACTAATTCAATCGTAAAAAGTACCTTTAGGTTCAAGTGCCCTGAAAATGCACCCACCTCCGTAAAGGGTTCAATGCAAGGTTATATATATATACGAGAGATATTGCTGACCCCTCCTGGTTGCTACTGTTCCCTTGGCAAGCTTTGCGTACAGCTGATGACAGTTCCTTCCCCTTCGCCCTCCCAACAAATTTGGCCCAATTTGGAATCGCCACTGCCCTTCTCTGACTGTCTAGAGACCTATATATGTGAGCCTCTTGTTGATTTTCTCGAATAAAGAGCCGATTTAATAAGTTAATGACGCGGCGGGAGATTATTTAAAACTTAAATAGACTCCTCAACCGTGTTTGAAAAGCTTTAAGAAGAAGGTGTTCGTGTGGTCAGTGAGTAGCCAGAACTCAGCTTGAGAGAGGGTAGAAGTCCGATGAGAAACATCCGATCGAAATCATTTTTTCTTGACATTCTACTCTATTCCAGCGCACAAACAACCCATACAGCACAAACGACATTCCTAGAGACGTTGCGTAGGAATGAAGCCGTTAGCAGTTCGCAACATCAAAGGACTCTGTGAACAAAAATTGTGATTATTCACACAACGTTGCACCGCGCGATTCATTGGCCATTGTTCTGTATGAGAACATTTTATCTCCCGCCAAGCGGCGATACTTGTACCAATCGTGGAGAACCGTGTAGAAACAACACTTTTTTCCGAAAGACCACATCTTGCAATTTTCCATGGAATACAGACCACCGGTACGAATTTTTTCAGAGTGTGAGTTGACTTTTCTCAACCCTAACTTCGACCATCCTCCAACACCACAAAGTGCTGTTTAATAAGTGGACGGATGACCCGTGATGAGTGTGGTGCTCTGAAGGTTGTGCTTCAGTCTGAACTCGAACCCAGCATCCTTATTGCCAACTGCGGTGATAAAGATATTATGGCAAATGGACTATGAGCATCTTGAAAATCTGAAAATTCTAATCGGATGAGTGTAGAAATTCAAAGATTGTGCGACAGGCTCTGGATGTTAGCTGTGATTCTTTCCAGGTTCACCTACATGATCCCGATGATCACCGTCTCACACATCGCCATGACGGCGTCGTCGTTTCTCATGGTGGCCGCTAGTTTCGAGCGATATTGTGTGACTGTTCACCCTCACGTCACGAAATTTCTTAATCGGAACAGGTTCGTTCGAAGTTCAAAACCATTCTTAACGTTTCGTATTTTCCTGATAAAATTCAAAAAGCCAAGACGTTTCAATTGGGACCCGTAGGATGACTTCGTTGTTGTTCCGGATTGTATGCCGTCTCAATAAGCATTTGCAGCGTTTAAAATAAATTTTGACATGATTCTGATTTAATTTTTATCTGGAATTACCTAAGTTTGATTTCATGTTTCGACGAAATGTATTCTCGGCCGTAGTCGATACTGACAAATCATGAAAATTAGATTCTTCCTATACTAAAAGTTTTAATAATATCATACCTCTAGCACGATCGAAGGCACGATCGAAGGTCCTGGTAAAGTGGTCCTCTAACTTCCATTACTGACAAATGGGCATGCACAGCGCCTCTGTGGGGTTAGATTGCTTGAAAAATGAAATGAAACCTGGCGCTATGTTGATTTTCAATATGTTTTGAGTCATGGACGAGTCTTCGGGGTAGATTGTTGATGCTGAGCGTTGACGTGAGAGAGCATACCACGATAAAAGAGAGCAAAGGGACGAGTGAGACGGAGACACCAGCGCACTCGTAGATGAGGACGCGCAGCCGCATGAGGCGTTTTTTTTTTTTTTTTTTTTTCTGTTTTTTATTTTTTTTTTTTTTTTTTTTCCACAGTTGAAACTGCAAGTGCTCAAAATTCCCTCTCAGCCATTTTTAGTGTTGTAAACGGTAGTACCCTTGCGTCTGCAGTTCCCGCAAGAAATCACTTTAAGGTGGATTCTTTTGATAAACGAATCGTTGAATCATCCCTCCAGATGCACCTCAGAGGCACGGGTGGGAGCCAGAAGTTATGTGAAAGATTCCCCTCGGTGTTCCTTGACAAGTCCTTGCATAGCAGACAAAGATTTGACATTCTGATGCAGGGAAATAACCAAAAAATGGAGCTAGAGTCTCGCCTGCAAAGACAGCTTCAGCAGCTTCATTATTCTCTGGTACCAATAGGTTGTTGTGTGGCGCCCTCTCATCTTTTGCGCTCTCTCTCCTACTCTTCCTCTCATACTCTTCTCTCCGTATCAGTCTCTCATTGCCTTAGCGCAGCCGCATAATGAAGGTGAACAAGCCCTTACCTAAGCGTTTTTAGCGGGCTCTCTCTCCTTTTTTCTTTGCAACGGGCCCATACACCAAGACTTTCATATTAGTGCGTAAGGACCACACCAGTTTGGCTCTCGGGCATGCTTCTGGACTTACCCGTTTTTTAAGTTACTGCTCAAACTACCTCATGATTTTCATGATAATGATGCTTTAGTACGAGTATCACCCCTTGGCAGCATTCAAAACATAATTTCAGAATCGAATAGCAGCTGTGTTGGCAGTGTGTTCTTGAGTCGCCACGAAGTGCACGCATCCATTTGAGTTCGAGGTTGGTCAATGAAGCTCAGTCGAAGATGGGCCAGCTAGTTTCTCATTTTCTTTCGATGTGAATTGAATTTGTTTCCATCCCGTTTCTATTCAACGCGATGTAGTCGGCCAAACGAGCTTTCCGCTCCCACTCACCTGATTACATTCTTTGAGCACTCCATTGTGAAACAAAACCACTGCTCGGGAGTTGTATGAGGCGTTTTTCAAAAGAAGGTAGCAAATAAAAAATAAAGAGTGTCGTTTAGGAGCTGAAAAGTAGGGTTATTTTAATAAGAATACAATAACCTAGTTTCAGATAACCTATGTCCCAGAATGCCTTGGGACAATGGGCGAGTATATTCTCGGTCTTTCGCCTTTGGCTATGGATGAAGTCTACAATGCTTACTGGCGGATATGGTATGCTTTGGATTTTTGCCGTATTTTCGTTACGAAATTTCGAATTTCCCATTCAAAATGGAGTTGTTGAGTTTTGTTGAATGATGACGAAGAAACCGTTCGAATGGACCGTTATCTGAAGCAACCAGTGATTCCACTCTAAAAACACTTTCGGGCGCTGCTAAAATAAGGGGAAAGAGTGATTGAAGGGAAGCAAGCACTTTGCTATGGTGCACTCAAAGCATTAAGCTCACTAAGAGTAATCGAGCTACTGCAGCAAGATGTTTTCCTCTCAACCCTTAGGCCGCGTTCATAGTTCGCGACTCGGGAGATTAGGATAGTAGGCGACAGGATATTAGGATAGTAGAGTAGGAGATTGCGCTGACAAGATTGGATACGTATCGATTGAAATCGCTGGAGAGTAGTAGATTGGGCGACTTCAAGCGAATAGATCAATACATATCTAATCTTGTCAGCGCACTATCCTAATCTACTACTATCCTACTATCGTAATATCGCAATCTACTACTCTCCATCGATACGTATCTAATCTTGTCAGCGCAATCTCCTACTCTACTACTATCCTAATCTACTACTAATCTCCCCGTCAATACATATGTTTTTCATTGTCGCGTACTATCCTAATCTCCGGAGTCGCGAACTATGAACGCGGCCTTGGGGTAACACCGCCCATTCTTGCATTAGTCGTCATTTTCGACTTTTGCTGAACCTCGGCATGGCAAAAGTACGACTTTATTAGATTGAAGGGCACAGTGTTGGCGACCGTTTGATCGGTATAAGTTTCGACTGCTTTACCTACTTCGAACCAGGGTCAACCGTCGCGTTCGCACTTTTTCAAAAATTTTGCGACCCCCGCCCCTCTTTAGTGGGGTCTCGATGCGCCCTTCCACCACCACCATCAGTCTAAGAAGGTTCCCCCAATATGATCCTCTTTTAACTGCCTCTATTACCACTTTTCCGTATATCGTTAACCCCGCTCAACCCCACAATGCGATCCCCCCTTTCCGCAATCACAAATGCGACCCCCTCGTTCGAATGCGAATAGACGGCGACCCTGCTTCGGACTGATAATCTGATGAGTTAGTCCGTAAGACACTTGATGAGATGAGTCATGAATGGGTCCTCATCTTCCAGACTCCAAAGAAGGCCTTGTGTTAATGGCTCCCAGTTAGTGAAATTTTCAAGAATGAACCCTAAAATATTCCCTGGTGCCAAGTTTGATCGATATTTAGAACGGGAAAACGACAGCGTTTAGCCGTTCATGAGCATTCTTTAGTTTCTCAAGAATGAAGGAAAATCGCTGTTAGTTAGTATTGATATGCTGAAGATATGCTGATTAGCGTAAAAACTCCTAACGACCCCAATATTTGGAACTCCTTACGGCCTGCTCATGTGCTTCTCAGGGCTTCACCTCTCTCATGAGTCTGGTTACAATAATTATGTAGATTCACTAGAGTTGGAAGGCTCGGTTACGCTCGGCGAACCCTTTGTCATTCAAGGAAAATACATACTGGATAGCTTATGCTTCCGTAATCTTTTCCGTAATTGGAAGTAACAATTTGAATTGAAATCAGTTCGAGTTTCCTCCCATTTTCTGCACGGTGCTACAATTTTGCTGCAGCATTCACTACAATCATGGTTTTGAATTGAATGCCGAATTCACTGTCCTTGAATCCCGATTTTTATGGCACCTCTGTGGATCAACAAAAATTGATTTCACTAAAGACTTTCAAAGTGGACTAAATCAGTTGAATCACTCCCTTATATTCAAGGTTTTCCCGATACTATAGGGCGGAAGTGGTGTAGTGGCAAGTGGCGCGCTTACCACGCGAGCGGTCCGGGATCAAATCCTGGGTCGTGAGTCGCCCGGGCCAACCAAGCCTTCCATCCCTCCGGGGTCGGTTAATTGGTACCAGACTTGTCTGGGAGGATAAAAACACTGACTTGAACATCGGCTGGCCCCCGCAAGTCATTGTATAGGCCACATCGCATTCAAACGCCACTACGAATGTACAAATGGAAGTAGAATGCGTGCCGCATCCCAAAAGGGATTGATCAACGGCAAATGCTTTATCCTTTATCCTTTATATTCAGGTTTCGTTCGGTGTTCACCATTCTGGTTCCTTTCTTTCTTCTCGCCTTCATGAATACTCGTATTGTGCTCGTCATACAGCGAACCGAATTTCAATTTCTCAGTGCTCAAAAACTCAGTGAAGCCAAGCGGGAAGGTGAGAAATGTTTCTATTGTATGACCTGCTCGATTCACGATCATTACACCTGCAGCGCGGGCTTAGAAGAGTCAATAGTCACTCGGACAATTGTAAGAGTCGTTTTTTTCGAGAGTAGAGATCGATTTTTTGAAGAGTGTTGGTACAATTTTCCAACAATTTTCTACGAAATGTTTCGGGAAAGGTCGAGATTGAGAATTATTCATACTTTTTCTAGACCTAGAGGGTCGTCGGTTTTTGAGATTGAACAGTTTTCTGCAGTTTCTACGAAATGTTTCTGGAGTGATCGAAATTTGAAAAGTATTTTTCCTTGCTGTCTTAGTGCCGTAACGAACCATTGTGCATCAAAATGACTCAGCGATGTTTTGAATAGAAGTATAGTGGCATGCGCGCGTTACAAGAAGGCTAATATCGCTGTCCGACAATAAGCGCTTTTAATCATTTCACCAGAAAAGCTACTTACTTCCCGTTAATTGTCTGCGTAAAGCTCCACTCTTACACAGACCTTTTTCAGTCTCGTGTACGTGCGGCAACCAGAACTCTCGTCTTCGTTGTGGCCACTTATTTGCTCTCAAACATCCTCAATGTGATTATCACTATCTGGGAGTATATTGATTACGAGTCCATCACTGTGACTTTCAACACCTTCTACACTTTCGCTGTTGATGTGGTGAGTTATATTAGCCAGTTTTTTTTTCAATAGATATTTGGTTCAATAGAAAATTCCTCTTCACTATTTTTTGCAAACATTTTTGTGCAACTTGTCGACCTCCTCCTCCCAGGATAGTAGCTGAAATTCGAAGTAGTGGTTGAGCATCTCTCTGGATAAACGTTTGCCTCGATATTTTCGCCGAGGAGAGGCTGGTCTGACTCATGGGCTACCATCAACAGGGCGAAGCTAGCATTTCAGGGGATCTCATTGATGCCAGTCACTCCTGATCGTGTTGTGGGTCGGGAGCGGCCATCAACCTCCATCGCTTCCTCACACGTCAAGAGACCCTATCTAAGGAGGAGAGGTAGGGGCCGGCTTGTACTCCACTTCCTTGGGTCACGTATAGCCCTGACCCGTCCCACCCGATTATCGCCCTCTGAAACTTGCGACCGGGTTCTTCCATTTGAAAAGAACATTCTGTACGTAATTCACCAGTCTCTTGGTAACATTCCCATTAAAAATTGTGGTGAGGATAAGCATCTGTCCAGCGGGGCAATTTGAGGTTTGTGGCTTCTTTACAGTACCTTGCAGTACAAATCACATTTCGTATGGAACTTCGGACTTTTAAGAAATTTGTCTTACAGGTTTCACTGCTCACGATATTTGCCGGCTCTCTTCGACTACCTATCTATGTGTGCTGTCAGACAGAGCTGCGGAAAGACTTCATAGCACAATTGAAAAAGATCTGCTACCGTAGTCCGTACAAGGTATTTCGAATATTTATTTATTTATTCACGTGCCATCAAGCCTAAGAGTGGTTTTACGCGGTCCATTATGTTGACGGATGTTCATATTTGCTTCCTGGTCTAGTTAGGAGGCACCCTCCGCGATCACATAGGAGCCGCTATTGCGCTGGAGAAGGAGGGTAGATGTGTGAAGTAGACCACCAGCGAAGGAGAGAGGAAGTTACAGGATTGAGATGGAGAGCTTGTCGGGTTGTGGGGAGTCCTTCGAAGACGAGCAGTAGGCAAAGCCTTGGGTGTCGAGGACAAAAGAACGCAAGGGCCGAGAGAAACGCGAAGGGCAAGTGGGAAGACAGGGTAAATACGATGGCCATGCTGACAGGCCTCACGGGAGTTAAAAACCTTGCCAGGCTTTTTAGTCGCGCAAGTGGCACGATTTCTGCAGTTGCTCACTTATTCACGGAAGGGTCGTTCCAGTGAGCTGGTCGCGCACTTTTCCTTGAGACGTTTTCTCAGGAGATTTTGTGGCGAGGCTATGCGGAACTTCTCTTTGATTATTACGGCACATTCCCTTCCTTACCCTCGCAAAGCTCTAAAGAG
>MU869639.1:0-10539 GCA_036418205.1 Ostertagia ostertagi | reverse complement strand
TGTGAAAAACAACGTAAGTTCTTTCAAAATACATGTGCTAGGTTTCCCTGTCAAGGTAATATTGTTCCTCTATATACTCGTTTTTGGGACCATCGAAGAATCCTTCCTAACCTTTCCTTGATTAAATGAAAGTTCGTCGCTCTTTGGTTCTCAAGGAACGGTGACGCTCGTTGGAAAGTGTCTTTGGTTAAAGGCAGTGACCACGACGGCCGGAAAGGCGAGCGATTTTAAGGACATCATTGGGCGTCATTGGTGGAAGAGCGCTAGAAGGAAGTCCCAACCACGCCCCAGGGGCGGTAAGAGATCTGGTCCACCAGTGGCGTTCAACAACGCTCCTACCTCCAGCCGTCGTTTCACTGTCTTCAGGTCCTGAAACTGGACTAAGCATTCTACTAGCCATGTTCAAGACTCTACAATACTTCATATGCACTTGCCACTAAAGATGACATCGATTTCACTGTCCTTTTAAGTCCTTGGCAGGTAGCGAGCAAATTAGCACTTTCGAGGTCTTGTCAATTGAAAAGAATCTTCACAGGTTTCACTTTGGGATACCATATTTTCCATTTCAGAAACACTCACTCACCCAGCCACTAGATAAAGGGCACATGCAGACGTAAGAGCGGCGAACGCTGTCGACAGTGCCGTGAAAAGTTCTGAAGATACCATAATTTAGTCTTTTTATAATGCTTCTCAAAGAGCTTACAAGGGGGATACATACCAGTTTTTCTGCTAACAAATTTCACCATACGTAGGAGCTCCACCTGTCGTGTACTGAAGCTGCTCAGTATTCCTGGAGCCTGAAAGGAACATAATTGGATAAAGGAATGGAATAATGAACCGATATCCGATTCCCCAGGAGCCGGTATTCTCGGTTTCCTATTAGAAGCGGTCCCTTATTGTCTTTTTGTCCGTGCGTCATGGGCTACATAAACGTTGTGCTCCTAGTGTGCGAAAAGATAGAGTTGGAAGGCACCGGAGCAGTAGTAAGTGAGTAGGAGTGGTTGAGTCTCTTCAAAGAAAAGTTGCAGGACAATGTGCCAAAATGGGCTGCGTTCTAACGCCACTTAACAGAGCACAGGACTTCGCGGCCTGGGATGGGACTCCGACGGAATCGGAGTCTCGTGTACGACTCAATCGTGCATACTCTAGGGTAGTTTGCCACTTTATTCCCCATGCCCCACATACATTATGAAGATCCCTGAAATCAGTCAGAGTCAAATCAGAAATCAAAATCATCCCGGCTAGGAGGTTCCGATTACTGTATGTCTGCCGCGTTTTCGTGGTCAAAATTGATTCCGCTCAGGATTCACTGAAACACTGCACTCTATTCCTTTTGGGTCTTAAGTCTGTCATGCAATTACGGCGAGCAAAAGATGATCAACGGAACAACAGGTGAGGTGATTCACTTATAACTACAGAAGGGCCACAAGACCGTCAGGGTTGCTGGTGAATGGACGCTTAAATGGCAACAAGTCCTAGGCAGGGTTTCAAACATGACCTTGGCCTTAGGCGTCAAACCCCATGCATGCCCAGTCCAACTTAAAATTCATAGGAATCGTCTTTTGAATTTTCAAAACCTACCTCATACATAATGCGCTGATAGATGGGTCGAAACCTCTGAGGCGCGGTACACAGCTCTTCCCATAAAGAGGCGGATCGCCCAACATTCGCTGTGCAGAGCGCTTGCTCGACTAGCGGTCGTTGCGGGACCGCCGCGCTGTATGAGGTCGATTCCATAAGAACCCAATTGAAGCGCTTCAATTTCGATTGCTGGCAAATAGTTATGTATTTGCAAGCATGCATGGCTATTTGCCAGCAGTCAACTGGAGCGCATGTACTACGGGCAGGTTCGGACAACTCGTCCAACACACATCTCCCTAAACGGCGGGGGAGTCCCTGTCTAAGCCCCTGCCCGACGTTTTTTTCTACTTTTTCTTTCTCCATTGACCAACTTCTCACCTGCAACGTCATTATAGGTGGTCCTTACCCGCGAATTCGTTCCTGGATTGTTGCTTTAAAGGAATCCTCCACGGAAAAAGCTCCGCCCTCATTACCACAGAAAACGATACCTTAAAGGAATCTTCCACGGAAAGAGTGATCATTTTGTCTTGTGTGTAGGATTAGTATTATCGAAACTTAACACGCCGGTGGATATGGTACTTTTTTGGGTTAAGGGCGGAAGTGGTGTAGTGGCAAGTGGCACGCTTACCACGCGAGCGGTCCGGGGATCAAATCCTGGGTCGTGAGTCGCCCGGGCCAACCAAGCCTTCCATCCCTCCGGGGTCGGTTAATTGGTACCAGACTTGTCTGGGAGGATAAAAACACTGACTTGTACATCGGCTGGCCCCCGCAAGTCATTGTATAGGCCACATCGCATTCAAACGCCACTACGAATGTACAAATGGAAGTAGAATGCGTGCCGCATCCCAAAAAGGGATTGATCAACGGCAAATGCTTTATCCTTATCCTTTTACACTTTGTTCCGTTCTTTTTGCTATGCTCATGAGGCTAGGGGCCTAAGGGGTATCGTTTTTCTAGGGTAATGGGGGCGGAGCTTTTTCCGCGGAAGATTCCTTTAATTCTCAGCAGAATTGAAGCGGTCGAAAAAAGAATTACCGTGAGTTGTTGAAGTCGAGCCGTGTTGGAAAGATCTTCGTTGAACGAGGTCCATTCTCGATTCACATGAGCATGTACCAGTACGTGCATAATTAAAGCCAGCGAAGACGAGAAGGCTATCAGTAAATAAACAAATGGGTCCAGACCGTACATCGTGCTCAGAGTTACAGGATACCTGAAAATTCGTAAGCACTTAATAACGATTCAACTTTACTATCCTACATCTGTTGTCCAAATTCCAACAGAACTCAGAGGCTTTAAGTCTGGATATATTTGAAGACACAATCCGCGACCACTTAATTGTTATTAATGACTCCATAGCAAAGCTCACTGGCGGCGCGGACGCGTACGCGCGTCACTGTAGCGGCCAAATAGCGAGGAAAGGCTAGCTCTGCTACCAGTAGTTTACTGCATTAAATACTGGAAGCACCTACCGTGCTCTTACTTCACTGTGTAATGAATAGAAGAAAGTAGGAGTCAAGCGTGTTTAAATCAACATAACCGTGACTGTGTACTTCTGAAGTTTACACATGGAAGCCCTTGAACTTCTCCACGTAAAAATCCCATTTCCTAGTGTCTCTACGTAACACAATCATTCGGATGCGGCACAACTGATTGAACAAGTTGGTATAGTGCCAGAAACCCAGCTTATTCGAGCAAAGTGGCAGCGGCGCTGGCCACTGCTCGCCCTTCCTTCGAATCTGTCGCAGCTGCGACGTCATTTGACGTCAACCGCACGCGCGAACGCGTCCGTCGATTATTAGTTCTCCTCTCCCCGTTTATAGTGATTTCGAAAATAAAGACGAAAGAAAATGGGATCGTTTGTGTGGAAAAAGGAAAAAGGGGAGTTTGAAGCACGACCTAAGGAGCTCTTCTGCCAGGATGTGGAGTCGAGATGAGTATACCAAGAGCTGGCGAAGATGCGGAGATCCAGAGAAGTTTTGAAATCCGAAATTGTTAGGATAGTGAGAGACGCAGACACCAGCGCAATTGGGCACGGTGACGGCGTACTCCTGCTGATAGTGTATGCATTGACAGCGATAAGCTCAAGTCTCATTAGCAAAGGACGTTTTTCTTGCACTGAGGGGAGTGCTTCTGGAAGTTGTGGAACAAGTATACTCTCCATTCTTGGAACGTCCCGAATAAAACTGATCGCAATGGAATGGGCTTAATCGAATTTTCGATTCAATTGTCGCTACAGTGATATAAAGACACTGAAATTGTTGCAACCAAAGCAAAAAGTACTTACTCAATGGAATAGAGCGACATTGATGAGATCCTCTACAGTAAAAGGTACTATCGACGAATGAGCAATTGGCAGACATAAAGTTACTGCGAATGATGATTTTCGATAAATGCCTAATAAATTTACTTTACCGTAAATTGGACCCTGAAAACTTCAATCTATGAAAATTATTGAACATTGGAATAAATCATGAAATATACGTACTCTGTGCTTCTGAACTCTAGCTAGAGTATCCTGGAATTCCAGCAAGAAGCGAGCATTTTGTCCTGAGACGCTTACGCTAACTCCGGATATGAACCTTGATTGACATGAATCCCCCAAACGCCTATCGCCCATAATCAATTGTCATGTGGGGGATGGAATAGCCGCGATATTATATTGATTATACCAGTGTGAAGCTTCACGAAATTTCAAATGAACATGAATTACTTACCTCGGATCATCATGTGTATAAGTGACCGGAAGAACATAGCTAGGCAAATGAGGAAGCAGACAGCAATCATGCAAATCGTCTTTGCCCAGCCGCTTCTCAAAATGAAGGCACGACTCAAGTCGAGACCGCTCCATCGTAGAACGACCTTGAATCTTACGACAATTTTTCCTTTCAGATTCCACAAATTTATACTTTTTCCACGGTCTATTTTGATGCGATAAATTTGACGTAACTGGACAAGCCAGAAGAATTTTACAAATACATAAAGCTCGAGAACATATTCGCTATTTAATCCCCCGATTGAGGCGATTTTCCAATGAAGGTGGTCATGACAGAAAAAATTTTAACGACGCCGAGAAATCCGAGAATGACCCCTCTGCCCGTGATTTGCACTGCTGTTAACCTCATAGTTGGCCGACTCAACGCTAAGCTCTCTGTCTATTATTATCATCGGATTTCGCCACGTATAAACTTCGGAGTGACCAGATGTCGTGGCGTATCGGCAATTGCGCCGCTAAGGGAAGGACAGGAAAGATACCGGATACGTTTTTTTTTTATTAGGTAAGTTTTGTTCCACTCACTTGACTTTGTTCTTTGACCTTGAAACCTCGTTTAAAGCCTCTCTACATCATTCTTGCCTACACAAGCTTCTCCTCTAGTTATAATTACTTTCAAGCGTTAAACCTAAATCCCCCCCCCCCCCAGATTGCAGGCCTACAAATGTTTTACATTAACATTAAGGACTTGCCGTTGATCGAAAAAGGCGATGATAACGCGACAAAGAAATAACGTTGGGTGGTCTTCAACCCCATGTTGATCTTCGATCATGGGTATGGCACCGGAGCTATCCCGTTTCCAATATTTTACTCTAGGAAATGAAACTAATCATGAGAAATTTTCTTTAAAACTAGCCAACCTCAAATGGTCCCAGGATTGTGGGTGTCATGGTGATTTGTGGAAGGGGCATTTTGACAGGAAGGTCCACAGGTTCTGGTGCGACATTCATTACCTGAAATCCATTGCGGCTACAATAAGCAGAAAAAGCAGCAAATGAAACGGATTATAGCGAACAAAGGAAGAACGCCTTTTATGTTCAATGAATGGTCATAAATAAGTAAAAATAATATATGACAGTAAATAAATAAACAACAGAAGAGTCGATAAAGAGCAAATAAGGAATACTGCAGAGGCGACAGAATTATCAACTTCAGACTTACAAATGTAACACTTTTTCAGAAAGATCTATTGAATTTTGAGGAATATAACAAGATTTCGAAAATCTAAGGTGAAGTTGGTGTGGTTTCCTTTTTTGTGTTCACCATTTATATCTTCCTATTTTTCAGCCATCCCCACTCCCCCCCCCCTCCTCCCCCACCCCAAACCCTGCTTAACAGGCACTTTTTAAGGGTGTTTTGTTTGTTTTCATGGAAAAGAGTGAGAGTTGGACCTCAAGACGAACTGTGACTCCTGAGACTCGGAAGTTGACTTGTGTACTCTAGCTGTCGGGTTAAATGATCTTTGGCTGAGAATTGTTCTAATCAAATTTCCTCGTCACGTGGCCTCATTTGCTCAGTAATACAACGGATATAATAGAGGCAAGCAAAATTACTGGACCTTCTTTTCCATTGCAAATTTGTCTTTCTTCGATTCTTTAACACTTTTTTGGGCGCTATCGCAAGGTACTAGGGCATCCTCTAGGACTAACCCTAAGAGTAGGACTTTGAGGAAACTTAAAGTTTGCACGTATTCTGGAGTCTCTCCTGCCTTGCTTAGGGACTAATCCCGTCCTGAAAAAAAAGATGTTTAAAGCAGTTTTTATTGCATTGCCACCATTATGCCCCTTACCTTGCGGAAGCGCCCTTTATTGTGACTCAGAGTCTAGGTTTTTTTATGAAGGCGACTCTGATTCTACAGGTCGCAATGGATGACGTTACGTTCTAGAAGCCGAGATTTTTCATGTTCTTGGGGGTGCCTTATGATTTTAGCATCGCACTGTATTACCCAGCCTTACAGGCAACTGTGCTGAAGCTTGCGGCGTTCCGTTGAAAACTAATGACCAGCTCCTGCTCAAGATGACAAAAGTCTGCGATTCGATAAGTTTTACGACTCGATTTTGAAATTTTTCAGCAGTGTCGACAATCATATTAAAGATCACAGAACAGCGAATACAATATAGAAAACAGTTAGGTGAAATGATCATCGGCTGGTGGTCGTGGGTCGTTAACTATAACTGGTTAGTAAACCGGAATCGCTCAAATTAAGAACTCAAACCGCTTGTTATGACAAAGTGTTCGATTTTCAATGTAAGAGTTTTACATAGGGATTGACATCCGGAACACTTTATATGGTTTACTAATTTAAGTTGGAAAAGAAGTTCTGCACAGTCTTTAAATTTTCTTATTTTTTATCTGAAATATTCGATTAGGTAAATTTTATTGAATACCGATGATTTAGGAATTCTCAATGCTTCAATCCACGAGGTGGAACATATAAGTTCTGCAGTCAGTAGTTATCCAAGAAAATTCAAAAAATCTCGACCACTAGCAAATCCGTACTCCGAGTCACTGTCTAGTACAAATGTCTACAAAACCATGGATTCGTGTCAACGACTGACACTATCTGCAATAGCTTCTAATGGCATGCCGTTCAGCGATACAGCGTGTTTCACCTTTACCAGCGCTTCCGATCTTTTGATATTATTTATAAGAAGCCAGCAGCATCCTCACACTTCCATTACAGGTAGGGCTCTCAGAGTCACTACTCTCTTCGTTTGGGCCCATTGCTGTACGCGTGGGCTAACGGTTTGTGAAGTACCCAGAAGCTGGCCAAGGTAGTGCGTAGAGCTCGTATGCCCGCGAAGATAATTTTTATCATATTGCGAATCACACATTATCGAAATGATGCGCCGGTAAGAAATTCTGGAGTTGCGGCAAGATTTCTTTCCTCTCTTAGCGTAATCCTCTGGTCGAGCTGTAAATAAGTGCTACCTATCCTGGACCTTTAATCATCATCTTTATAACGAAATAATCAGACGATCAACTCCAACTCGAAAGTGAGGTCGCCTCCTTTCTCGACTCGCACTCCGCTGGGTTTTGGCAGAGGAGGATCAAGAAATTTTCTGAGCGATGGAGACAAGTGGTGGACACTCATGGTAGATATAAGACCAGTCAGAAGTTGTAACCAAAAAAGATAAAATTAAAATCAAAAATTTGAAAAAGTTTTGGCGATTTCTTCCACGGCTATATTATGCGATATATTGTTACGCACTAAGCCTTGTTCGATCAAGGAATGAGAACAAAAGTTCTATCATACCCTCCCGCCAACTATATATCGTCCAGTCTTTCTGTTCTGTGGTCTGTCTAGTTATAGTTGCTGTTGTGTTTCAACTTTTCCCACTGAAATTCTTCAGCCTTCAAAGGCAGGTGGTCGGGATCGTGATCGTGGCGCTATGAGCGTTTGGACGGTGAGCAGAAATGTGAAGACAGTAAGTCCAGTGCAAGAAAATACGAAAGAGGCCTACGAAGCCGAAGAAGCGAAGGAGCGGACTTCTGCCGCGCACCCGCGCGTGTCCGGACGAGTTTTCCGAAAAAGAAAAGGCCTTGTGGAGCGTGGGCTCCATACCAGCTATTGCTAGCTCCTTTTTTCTTTACTGAGTTTTGCTTTCAGATGGATGAACCGCTGATGGTAGCATTATGTCACATCCAGCCGTGGGGGGTCATGAGCTAATCCAGGCGGCGATAGCTCATAATGTGTACTAGACCAGGGCATTTTGTTCGTTTGAGTCATGAGCGTGGTGGGCTACTCTGGGTATGCGAACACCGAACTATGTTTGCCAGGTAGGTTGGCGGCGACCGCGCTGCGTGCCTTTAAACAAGAAAGGCAGGAGTCAAGTCTGGGAGTGGTGTGTTGAGTTAGCGTCTCGGATGGCTCGATGTGCTCGGCATTATCGGCGGGAGCTTTTCCAAAAATTATCAAATTTTAGCAGTAAAAGAAACTAAAAATTTGCCAAGAAGCCTAGAAACGTTGGGCGCTGCTCAGAGTGTGACCGGTATTTGCGTTTCGCCTCTACAGGAATCACATTGATCACCTTCTCTTTTGGTTTGGTGAAATACGGTAGTTCTACTGTGCTTGATTGATTGACTTTGGCGCTGTGATTTCAAGGGTGCCTAGCATTTTTGCATTCCCTCATAACGACTGGCTAACCACTACAACTCTCACGCGCACTCAGTCGCGAAATGTCCTAAAGTGTAGACTGCTCCGACATGAAAGAAGAGGTATAAAACCTATCAATAGTCTTTATCACGTCAAAATAAAGTTACCACTGAATATTACCATTTATAGACAAAGAAACACGCGAGTTCACGACAAGGAAGTGTGTATTTGAACAAGAGACGTTAACGATAAGCGACGATGGAAGTAGGGAGGGTAGAGACGCCGACAGGGGGAAGGGGAGAGAAGGGAGAGGCGTTTTTCAGGGGCGACGAAGCTGACAACGCTTGACTCTCGAGATACTGCTCTAAGCCTCTCTGCCATTGTACGATACATATCGCCTCCTGTGCGATCTGCGCATGTTTCCACTGACTTGGTGCATTGCCCAAATTCTCATGAAATGTGCCCTCAAGGGAAAATTACCCGTTTCAGAAAAGTTTAATAAGCGTACGGAATAAGATAAGGAAGTTATTGTAGAACTAGTCAACTCGCTTGGTAGTGACGTCACAGTCGATGAAAAGACGGCGCGGCCATGCCGGCCCGGCATGAGTCGGCACAGAAGAGAAGGCCATGCAGTACATGGAGATTGATCAGTTTATTTACTTATTTACGCCTACTGTTACAGCATAAATTAAAGCAACAATTCCAGAGCGAATTCGCGAGGTAAAAATCGTTGATAATGTAGTTTTAGGTTAAAACTTAACCGATCGCAAAAGCTGCGAAACCCGCACGAACACGGCTCTAAACAGGGACACCCCCTCTGACCCTAAGCATGAGGAAACCATGTTGGACCAGTTTGTCTGAATCTGTCCACAGTAAACCATCAATCACATATCAAACATCCCTCATAAACAATACAAGAACACAATAACGAAATGGTAAACTGTGAAATGAGTGAAGCAACTAGAAATCAAAGAAGACATCACAACAACAACAAAAAAGAAACAATTCCAGTGCACCAGGCAGGATCACATTGATTACTTTAAAGGACAGAGTTCAAATACTCCCTGTGGTCCCGAAACGAGCACGAATGCCTCCGTAGCCAATCACGGCTGGCAAGTGGGCGGTCCCGAAGAAATTTCCAACCACACCCATCTTTGAGGATTTAAACGCCCTTTTTGGGCTTTTCCCAGGTGAGTTTTTCTATAACTTCACTTCAGATGTTTTCCAGTAGGGCCTGCGTATACTTTAGCACCATGGCCAAAAAGCCGAAGGGCGCTGAAGTTCGTCACGTGTTTTGTCCCGGTTTGAAGCACAGCACGCCTTAAAGACGAAGTTTGAGTTACAGCTCAATAAAACTTTTTAAAATCGACACTCGCAAGCCGATGTCGAGCTTACCCATAGATGATGATTGCTTGAAGTGGCGTCTCCGTGCCTATTTACTTTGGCGCGGTGGTCACGTTGCTCATTCGGCTCTCTTCATTACAGAGACATGCACTCACAATGTAGGATCTTTAAACATAAAGGTTCCGAACATACTGTTAGCGATCGTTATTGAGTCATCTCACTATATCATACATAATGTAGCAATGACCCTGCTTGTTCGTTGGTTTCACATTAAAACAAACACGTTCCTACGTTCCTTAGCGTCACCGCCCATCGTGGCAGTGCATTAAAGGACGAATTCACGATGAAAAAGCAACCCATTTCAAATTAACCTAGGGATGGTGAGTGGTACACGAAAGAAGGAAGAACCATGAGAAACGGCCCAGAACCCGAGAAATGGTACCCCTTCCTTGCCCGTTGATTCGAGCATTGATGCGACTCTCATCGCTGTGCCCTCTTCAACACTACGCTCTCTCAGCTATCTAATCACTCGCCACGTATTGAACTACGGCGAGTGATCAGATGATCGGTGGGCGGAGATCGCCGGACCCGCCAGCTTTGAGGCATGATAGGTCGCCGAGGTCAAATTTTTCCATGCGAATTGCGCGTCAGTTCGCACCCTCAGGAGGTCCGTGGGTCCCTCAACTAGGGTCAGTTTCCCTTTCTTCGACCTTCATTCTAATCGTGAATTCCTCCTTTAAGTGCGGGC
>MU869638.1:35321-47548 GCA_036418205.1 Ostertagia ostertagi | reverse complement strand
TTGCATAACACATTGACGACCGCCGTTTAGTGCGCGTAGACCCGTGTTTTTTCAGAATTTTTCATCAGTACTGATTCCTTCACCAATAATTTTATTATTAATAAAATATTCTATTTTCTGCAGCCAATAATGCGTATGGCCCACTCTGAAAGGTGAAGGAAAAATAAATTGAGTAGAACGACCCTGCTCCGAGCGGAAGTGCGGGAGACATGTAGCCCGCGTTGTCGTCAATGTGATACATTTGTTTATACTCACCAAGCGAGGGATTTGTTGGTATAAAATATCCGTAAGCACAAGTGGGACCAGCGGCTGGGCCAGCTGTAGCTCTCAGTGACTTTTGTGCCTCCTTTCATCTCTCGAGCCTATTTATTCTCTGAGTGACATTACATATAAGCTTCATTGTGCTGGAACTTTTCAGCTAGTCACTGGTTACGGTACCGACCCAAAGATCACGCGAAGTGTAGAGAAATTTGATTGGTATATCGTACCCGAAGCGAATCCAGACGGGATACGAGTACAGCCGGCTATCGGTAAGTCGCTTTACGTGTATGTCAGAAGTCATAGTTTCCTACACATAATCCGTATAGGACCGACTTTGGCGCAAGACCCGGTCAAGGAACACTACGGTCAACAAATGGTGCGTCGGCGCTGATGCGAATCGTAACTGGGGACATCGATGGGGAGAAGCCGGAGCGAACCGTTCTCCCTGCTCAAATATCTACGCTGGGAGTCGGCCGTTCTCTGAACCCGAAATAGTCGGTAAGTGATCACAATACTTCTGAAGCAGAAGGAGATCCTAATGCGAGCCGAGTTAAGTCCGGTACGTCTGACATAACAAATTTGCTCGACAATCGAAACAACCATTTGTAGCGCGATTTCGCTTCGTAAGACGTGACCTAACAGCACGAACACCACGCTGCGACAGGTTGCAATGGTTAGTTACTGGTAATCCCACTGAAGGAAAGAAACGTTACTCATTGTTCATGGCCCACGGGAATCGTGGTCTAGTATCCGCCAGGAGGCCTGTAGCGTGGCAAGAAGGCAGAGACGCAGACAGGTCAGCGGACAAGTCGCATCATGTGCAGTCTAATGTGGGATGCACTGTAGGACATTCTATTCTACTCGGCGCGAAATCGTTCTATTCTATCGAGACATTCTATTCTACCGCTGACCCGTCTCCGTCTCCTGCCTTCCTGGCCGCGCGACGCGGGACGGGCCTCCTGTCGATTACCCATGGTCTGCAATTTGGAAGGGGCTCCATATCTAACTAAGTGATTCCACACATCGCACCATACGCCATAAATGAGCTGCTCAGAGGGCTAGTTGGTGCGCAAGTTCATTCTGCAACATTATATGTCGAAGTAACACCGTTTCGATTCTGGCTTACATGGAACGATCGTTCCCGCAGCGCTGCAACTGAAAGGTAACCGTATCTCATGGATTTCTCACCAGTCCATTTTTGCTTTTTGGGTGAAATGCGTCAGATAGAGCGTGCTCGAGTACGAAGTTATACCTCTTTACCCTCTTTGCTCTTCTTTTTTTCTGTCATTTTCTCTGCTGCGGAATGCTGGTCATTTCTAATATACCTGCGATAGAAGACGATTTGGAAATAGTAATTTTTGAACTTCACACGGGGTGAACTATGAAACTATCTCATGGTTCTCACAGTTATTTGGAACAAAAACTGAAATTGGCCAGTTTAAAAATCAAAGATTCAAGACGCTAACTGATAAGTCTACTAGTTCTCTAGAATTTCAGGCCTCAGAGATCTCGTGACATGGCAGATTCCGAACCTCGTGATCTACGCCAGCCTCCA
This sequence comes from Ostertagia ostertagi, assembly GCA_036418205.1. Lineage (NCBI taxonomy): Eukaryota > Metazoa > Nematoda > Chromadorea > Rhabditida > Trichostrongylidae > Ostertagia > Ostertagia ostertagi. The sequence continues at coordinate 45,732 of MU869638.1, read as the reverse complement.
CTCTTACGGGCAGCTACTATTGTCTCCGTGGGGCTACACACAAGCACGCTACACGCCGCACGGCCTGAGCAACTCATGACCGAGGTTCGTCACCACATGAAAGCTAAAAACATCAGAAATGGGTCAGCCAAAGACCTGGAGACTGAAAACGCGATTAGCCACCACGTTTCACGAACAGCAAGATTAACAAGGGAAGGCTAGTAAATCGGAATGGCCGTTTCCGGAGAGATTACAGACAGGTTGAACAGCAGTAAGCACCTACAGAAGCGGTCAGAAGTGCTCACCAAAATGGTTCTCCGTGTATTTGTTCTTGAAAAAAAAAAGAGCGTATAAGCAACTGGAAACTTCGTTTTAGTGAGAGTGTCAAAACATCGTCAAAACATAAGATATCAATTTACGCCATGTACGAATAAAAATAGTTGCGCACCAAAAAGCCTTTTCGGCGAACGTGGTTCACGGCGTCCACTGATATCAGTCATTTCACTGCCAACTTCACGGCGGCCGTCGATTTTTTTTACGATGACAGGCCATCATCCACTGAACATTTATATCAAAGCAGTGCCACCATGGTGTGAGGATGGAGAAGAGAATCGTGAGAAACGCTCCAGAACCCGAGAACTGGGACCTCTTCTTGATTTCCTCATTAGTGCGACTCTCATCGGTGCTGCCTCTTCAACGTTAACGCTCTCTCTGCTGAAAGCTAGACGGTGGGCGGGCAACTGCGCGGTTATGGTCCTGCTAAGCCGCTGAGATCATGCCCTTCACTGCGAAATCACGCACCGTCCCACACCTTTAGAAGGCGCTCGCTGGCTTGGATCAGCTTTCGTTTCCGCCCGTCTTACCAGACACCGACCTTATCTGGAATCCTCTTTCAACCTAGCTCCTTCCCCCTGTAAGCTCTTTTTTGTCGTACAGCAATCGCACCTTCCTAATCAGCTGTGCTAAGGGAATGAGAGACTAAGCGCGGAGAGGAGAGTATGGGGCGAGAGAGCACTACAGATGAGAGAGCGCCAGACAACAGCCTGATAAGAAAGAAAAAAGTCTGCAGCTTGGGCAGCTTACTTTGCAAGGCCCAAGCGCTCTTATCGGTTGGTTTCCGTGCACGAGAACGCCACATTTGTGATTGTCCTCTAGGGGTCTATACTACAGACCGAAGAGAAGCGTTCACACGACCTCTGCCTGGGTTGTGCCTTTAAGGGAAAGCTCGATCTCTAATGCACGTTTTCACAATATTATTCTAAAGGCCAATATACGGATGGACAGCGCCTGTACAGTTGATCCCCACAAATTTCGGTAATGAATTCAGCGCAACGCGGCACGCGAATTTGCCCGTCTCAGAGCGATACAGAACACTACCTGGGTGTCAACGTACAATCTATTGTGCATTCGGATCGGCAGAAACCCTATGTTGTAAGCGCGACGGTTTTCAACATGCCATAAGTATATCTTCCAAGGGCGCTAAATAACAGGATTACTCAAGATCCGCCGCGTCGCCGGTACCACCAGTATTAGACCTCGCAATGGCACGGATCGAGGGGAGACCCCGACGTACATTTTCGGTGTTTGAACATACGACCGCCGACTCCACATAGCAGGCTACGCCTTTTCAAGCCATACCTACCCGCGAGCCCAGCTATACATTCGTCCAACGGTAAGGCTTGTCTCAGGATTTCATTTTATCATTGTAATATTAGGCTATTATTTAAAAAAGCGGACAAACGCAGAAAGAAGCTCCTCTGTCCTCTATGAAAGGAATATTCGCCTTTAGCACGAGAATACCCGAGTAGTTGGATAAATCAACAAATCCCCTAAGTAAGGAAGTAATCGTTCAAATACGGAATATTTTGGGCGTCACTATTTGCAGCAGCAAGTATGCTAGTCTTTGCCCTAAGCTGCAACCAACTGTCATTAGCAACGCAACAACCATACAGCGCGCGACGATTTGCGTTCAACTTGCTGCTGTGTCCTCCGTCTGCGCCCTCTTCTTGGCGCCCACTGTCTCTTCGTCGCCGCACTGGGCACCTCACGAACACAGAACAGAAGCCGAATTACAGCGCCTTCGATAGATATTTTTTCTGGCGGCCGGTCTCATCTGTGCACCGCCTATTTCCTCTTGGGAATTTCCTGTCAATTCTTAAGCTTCTTTGTAGCGGGATCACACAGCTTGGTCGTTAGACGGCGCCTTTGTCGTGGTGATGTGTTCCTTTGCGATTTCAATTCGGCGAGGATTCGCAGTCTACATCATATCAATATCTCGATGAAGGATTGTTAGATCGCTTGGGAACTGCGTAGCAGCCCCTTCAATATTGCAGCTCAACACACAACGTACTATAAACGTGACCCCTTCTCCTGCACACAAATGAAATCTTTCTGTACCTTTCCTCTTTGAAAATCGACTAGGATGCTTCAATTCCAAACAAAATTTCAGGTGAAGAAATGCTCGCCGCTCTGATCGCCATCGGAGATTACGCCATAGAACATAAAAAGTTATAACACCATTATCTGGCATCTTTATCTGTATAAATAGCCCCATATGGTGCTTCCATCACCTCTGTAAAATCTATTCTCGTCTCTCGTAAACTACTTATTGTCTGTCATTTTCCAACAACTCACTTGTTCATTAGTCATTTGGTTTCTATTCATTTGGAAATTTACAAATCTGTTTTTTTTTCCAATTCGCCATTGTGCACATTTTCAAACCGGTACGACCGAATTGTTCACCACCTGTCCAGAGCTTTAACGTGTTACACTTCCTATTATTTCTGATGAATTCGGTAAGAAATTTTCCGAGTTTTATTTTTTTTTCAACAGAGCAAAGAATAAAGAATACTAATTGTTCGTGAAGACCAGAGACCTATTTAAAGTTTTTCACCATTGACTTTTCTCAACAAAGCAATGAATAGTACTTGTCCGTAGCGAATAGTACCTGTCCGTAGAGACCGGAGACCAATTTAAATTCCCCGCAGTATTTACACTTTACTGGCCCCTTTACTTTTAACACTCTTCGGGATCTGGGTCGAATTCTTCTCGAAATGGAGGTGGATTTGACTAAAAGTCGTCTATGGGGGTAGTCAGAACAGTGGAATACAATACTGCATTTGTCTGGCGAGAAAACGTCGGGCGCCTCGCCACAGGCGCCACGAAAACGCCTGGCTCCGATACCTCTGACGCGAATTGTAGGCAGTTTCTCAACAAACGATGTGATATTCGTGCTCACCTTATCAAACTGCCAACCCCTAAGGCAATTTTCTGGAATTCGATGGTGTGAGGAAATTTGGCGCCGGAGGCGCGAGCGCCAACCGTTTTTGCGCCGAATAAGTGCGATGTTCGTCTTCTCCGGTCAAATTACCACCCATATGCAGTTTTTTAGCCGAATCCATCTCCATTTGTGAGTTTCGAGAACAACACTGATCAGTTACCGAAGAGAGATACAGAAAATGATAAATAGTGTCAGGTTTTCCGTATAGACATAGTAAAACAGACTTTCGCTCCACCGTAATGGACGACCATGATTTGGGTGCTAACTTAGTTGGGGGGGGGGGCCACGCGGCGGCGCGGCAGTCTGCTCGCCTGGCATGTTCGGAAATCCGTGGGCCAGGGGGAGTGTAGCCAGCTAGGGGGGTGGGGGTGGGGGCAGTCACTTGACATGCGTGAAAAGCTGGAATGTTCGAGTTTACACTGTCTCGCTCGAGAGAGGCCCAGGTGAGCAGACTGCCGCGCCGCCGCGTGCCCCCCAACTAAGTTAGCATGTAGTTTTGTTTTATAAGTATCCCCATTTCAGAGACTGGTTGTCTTGAAGTCTATCATACACATTTGTGAATAATGCGAACATTTATGTTAATCTCAGAACCGAAAACGATTTATGTCTAAAATTTACATGGCAGCATAAAACAGTTTTTCGTATAAATTCGTTAGTAGACACTTCACCTAAACTCTACTTATTAGACAGCTCACTAGTTCTCTTTCACAATGGCGAATGTAGGTTTTCCCTGAAATTAGTGGCTAAAAAATCTCAGCACGATGCTGTCAAAAGGAAGTTGTACCTTCGTTACCTCTGTGTCTGTTCCTACAGGCACCTTTTTCCCGTGTAGTAAATACGGTTGGGCAAGATCATGGCGACAATTTGACCAACCCGTGCCGAGGCCTATACCTGATCCAAACCATATGGGCCACGATCGGCTCTGAATGTCTCGAAATATTTCAGATACTCACCGTTTTCAAAAATCAAACAGAGGCTGAACTTTACCATCTGACTATTTTATTAATAAGTTGAAGTAAGTAGATTGCGGTGCTTAGTCCCTATACGCGTAGTCTAGTGTTTAACAGTTGGGATTTGAGCTGATTCAGGTGATGGGAAAATGAATGGGTTTCCTTTGGAGAATTCCTTCCCACAGTAAACCTTTCTCTCTATTCTATCATTTTATCCTCTCGAATCATCCCGATATCCTTTCCTTGTTGAGTTTAGCGCGTTTATGCGTCCATAACAAGAAAATTAGCAATGTGAACCATACACATAATCAAACTATTTAGAACTGAAGTTGCGCACTAATGAAAGCCTAACGAGAAGATAGGAATGTAGCATGGGAGCTTCAAAGCCAGAGAAATATAGCATGGAAGCTTTCAAGTCATAAATTGAAGCTTCCGACATAGATCTATCCCCATTTGGAATGCGTCACCCATTCTACTTTTATCCAAAGTCGTAGTGATTCCATGAAGATATATGTAGCTCAAACCATAACTTGCAAGGTCAGCCAATAAAGTCAAGGTTTTTATCCTGCCAGATGAGTTTGGTACCTTTTATCTAAATCCGGAGGAATGGAAGGTTTGCCTAGTCTCGGCGAAATTCCGAGTTGATCCTTAGATGTGCTGGTGGGAAACAACGCCCCTAGCCACTGCACCATCTCAGGCTTATGCAAGTTTATTGGGAAATGTTTTCCAAAAGAGACCCAACCCATCTATACCAAAATTGGCGCTATCGCAAGATATACGGCATCTTTCAGGACTAAGCCCAATATAAGCCTAGGAGGGGCAGCAATTTCGGGGGAAAATGAAAGTTGTTCAAGCTCTGGAGCCTCTCTCTCAAGGCCTAATCCCCTTCATAAAAAGGTATTTGACGGCGTTCCAAATGCGTTACCGCGGCGATGCCCCTTTATCTTGCGACTGTAGGGAAACGTAAAACGTATATGTAGAGAAAAGTGCTGTTTCCACAGAAACACTTCGCATCAAACAGTTGCTGCCAGCGGCAAAAATCTGAGTACCAAAAAAAGTTGATGGAAATATTTGTATTTTTACCGAAACAGGGTTAATGGATGGCTTCACTTGGTCACAAAACTCTTACAGGTTCTAAATTCTGGTCGTTGATAGATTGAAATGAAGGAATACCTTGAAAAATGCCACGCTAGCCACAATTCCGATGGCTATTCCGCCACTTATCTTCAACAATGAATCGGCGAAACATCTGAAATGTGAAGTTCCTTTATCTGTATTCATACTCAATAGTAACTCATTTAAGCGCCCAACTAAAGCTCAACAAAGGGATTAGCTACCACTGTTGTCAAAAACAGCAACTGACACATCGAAAATAGTTAAGTCTAGAAGACATCTCTAAGGGATTTCTGATGGAAAATGCCAAAACGCTACATGTTAGCCACTCGAAGTATGTGGGGCGAGACACAGCAGATGTTGAAGTTGCAAGAGGCACATATGGCTACCTGACGAGACCTATGAAAGTTACGAGGAATTGTGATTCATGGGGCGAATATGCTTCGCGAGCTGGCCCTGCAGTTTTGGCGTGAAAATATGGAAACCGTCCATAACATGTAACATGTGACGTGCAATACAGTTACATGGACCTTAGATAAAACCGTAAAGCAGAGAAAACAAGAAGCATATCGGAAAACCGGTACTTCAATGATGTTTCACAACTCGTTATCGATTACAGCAATTTCAAGGCAAAGGGTAAGCGAAAACATGGCCACGCACTACGATTGCAATGGAACAAGAGTTAAGCTGCAGCTCATCAAAAAGCGTAAGTTGCCGACGACATATGCCAAGGAAAAATGGTGATTCTAGGCCCAATTGCCAGCAAAAAAGTGTGTTGAATTAAGGAAGAGCAGAGAGGTAGCATACGCCGATAAAGTAGACACACGAGTAAAGAAGGATGCTCAACCGCGAACAGGTAGCGCGTAGCGACAAATGATAGCTGTGCTATCAAAAAATCTCTCGTTTGTTTATTAAGAAAATATTAGAAAGGAAATTTTTTTTTAAATTATAATTTTTTTTTTTTTTTTTTTTTTTTTTTTTTTTTTTTTTTTTTTTTTTTTTTTTTTTTTTTTTTTTTTTTTTTTTTTTTTTTTTTTTTTTTTTTTTTTTTTTTTTTTTTTTTTTTTTTTTTTTTTTTTTTTTTTTTTTTTTTTTTTTTTTTTTTTTTTTTTTTTTTTTTTTTTTTTTTTTTTTTTTTTTTTTTTTTTTTTTTTTTTTTTTTTTTTTTTTTTTTTTTTTTTTTTTTTTTTTTTTTTTTTTTTTTTTTTTTTTTTTTTTTTTTTTTTTTTTTTTTTTTTTTTTTTTTTTTTTTTTTTTTTTTTTTTTTTTTTTTTTATAACTATTTTCTCATTCTTTCTGAGACTAGTATGGCAGCACGTGTTTTATGAATAGGAATTCAACGCTAATGGTGAGCAGAAGCCCAGAGGTTCACGAAGCTGCAATCAAAGATTCAGCATGATCCCGTATCGTAGTGATTATGATTCTCATATAGGTGGAGGCTGGAAAACTGGATAGAACAAAGGAGAGGTAGAATGCGTAAACTCGTGCGGAACGCCGTCACACGTACACCTCAACACGTTTTCGTTTTGTGTTTCATCAGTAGCCACACAATATCAACATGTATTTAGTATGTACTGGTTCAGTGGACCGGTACATCTGCAGTGTAAGCGGAGCAAGGTCTTATTTTTCCTATAATCACTTGTCTTCTCTGTTGTTCTAGGGGTGTCAGTCTATCACAAAACTCCGTAACACCTTTGAGAGCCTAGAGGTCCCAGATCAACCTTGAGATGGATGGGGCATGGGCTAAGAAGTACAAAACACACACACTAAGTGAAGCTCCGCCCACGCAGGACGGGACATGCGCCGGTCAGTGGAGCAGGGAGCAAAACTTTCTAATTCGGTTTCACAACATCCACAGACAGAAAAAAGACGGTAGAAGTGGGAACAGAGTAGCGAGGTCATATTTAAGGAAATCCACTGCAGTGAGCTGGTGGAACGCTCTTCAATTGGACGGAGGAGAGGGAGTGCTCATCGAAAAACTTCAGAACTCTACATAGAGAAGATGAAGAAAAATTCGTGGAGGCAATACCTATTGCGTACGAACATCTTTTAAACTAATCGGAGCCGTATCCACAGTGAAGCGGGAGCGCGAAATTGATGTGGAACGGAGTTATCTATCTGTCTTCATAATGTCGGACAAGAGCGCAAGGAAAGGTAAGGCAGCAAACGAATAGGGGAGTATCAAACGTAGATAGCGGATGAGCGTTCCAGAACACTGATCTGAGCGAGCCTTGAAACATGGGAATCCAAGACGCTTCGAATACAGGGAAAGCGTCAAAGAGGCCGGACTGAAGAAGGAAAAGATCAAGCAACGTTTTCGTGGACGGGGCCGTAGCACGTGATAGACCACAAGCTTCTCACTTCAGCTGATGAGCACATCTCACTGCTGACATCATGTGCCTTAAGTCTCTATACGAGGCTGGCTGGGCAACGTACGCAGCGCCACAGGAGCAACCAGTGCATTGGCGTAAAGTCTCAACGACCACGAAAATATAACCTTGCGCGAGTTTTCTGCCCGATTATGACACGTTCTCTCGCTGGCGACATTCACATCGCCACGACTCGCAGCGTCTGCGCTCGACGCCCATATCGCGTGCGTTGGGAGCGATCTCTCATACGTGCCGGCTTGAAAACTTGCGACGGCAAGCGCACGGCCTGAATTGCGCACGCTAGTAACCGAAAACTCCGCCTTCCCTTGTTCCATATTACCGCGACCTCCAAGGATGCGCGTACCAAAATCCAAAAGTCTTACAAAAGAATTTGTTAAGCTTTCTCTCTTACAGTAGTTCACAAAATTATGTCAACCTTTAACACGTCGAAACGATAAGGAACTGAAGAGCTGTACATGCCTGCCGACGCTCAATTTTATGCTAAACGTTATAGCATAGACGAGTAATGGCAGAATGAATCAGACAAAGTTCTAAACCTGACTCAAAGAAATAACAACTTTGTGGTTAGTGAGCCAGAGCAATTAAATTGACTCACTTGATGCAGCGCATCAAGTGAAAAAGTGCATCAATGAAAGCATAATTCAAAAATAAGCCACAATGTTTTCAGCGTCAATTATTTACATGAAAAATTCCTTATGACAGCATGCAGCTGTCAATCGTAACTACCATTGGATTCTTACCCCCTCCCCCCCAACTCCCATATATTGTGATCGCATAGTCATTCATACAAAGTCAACATCACATTATTACCTCACCTATCAATCTTCTCTCCTAGCTCATCTTCACTGCGGACCATTCTGCAACGAATGAATATGGAACCATTGGAAAGACTAAGACAACTCCAAAAAAGGAGAAATGTAGAGGAAAATGAAGTACGGAATGTTTAAACATTCGCTAGTATCTGTAACCGAAAAGGAGATAGGGTGAATAAGTTTATTTGGCAGGTAAAATATATATTCTAAGATACCATAGAAACTACAAAATAAGAATCATGAAAACAAAACTAAACAAACAAAATTCTATTCGATTACAAACGCGAATAGATGAGATAATTTGAAAACCCGAAAAGGCAAAAAATGAGAATTGGAATTATGTAGATGATGGATCCATCCAATAGCTCCAAGAATCACAACAGCACAGCATTGAATTAGTCAAAATATCCTCCATGCATCGATTCCACTCCACCGTGCTAAATGATAAATCATGCAATAAGGTGGTCTCCGAAAAAAATAAATGAATTGCTGGAATAATTACTTTTGCTAGGGGCTCCTCAGGTAGTGGATGACCCTGTTCATGGCGCCAGCCGAAGGAAGAGCCATGTTCTAGAAATTGAAGTAGTCAAGATATTTCTAATTTGTTTCTATTCTTAAAGAAAAGAAATGAGGTGAAAACACCGAGTGAAAAAAAATCATTCGACATAACAGGAGCAGATTCCGAATTCCACTAAAATTAATAGCACTAAAATAGGAGAGTTAAATGGTGCTCTACTTATAGTATTACATATCTTTGAGACTATCATTGCGCAATTGAAAGGTTTATTCCACTAAGGCAAAAGCCCTTGCTTAATAATGAGAAACGAGCAGCCGTTTGACCCTCTACGATATATTTCATGTAAAAACACCTGGACGTTATGAATTTTAGAAGCCGTAAACTAACATAAAACATTCGCTACATCTTACGAGAAAGAACAATCTAGTTTTAGAAAACCAACATTGAGCAGAATGTTTAGATGTCACATCCTTACCGGAGGGTAGCGGCTTCGCTGGAGCGATTCTTGCCTGTGCAGGTTCTGTTGACTCATTCGATTTCTCTTGCTTACTCACCCTGTAAGGAAATCGAGCACTTTCAGCAGTTCACTGGAGAACTGCTTTGAGCAAAACTCACGGAGGGTGACTGTAATAAATCTTTGGCGTAACACTCGGATATTCCATTCGAAAGAAGGACTTCTTGAAATAAAAAAATATTCGATGCTTGTCGCGAAATTCTCGTTAAAAAAGATGGCTCCGCTAGAGTTAATCGTGTCTCAAACAACAAACTCAAGTTTTAGAAGTTAAAGCGTTACTGAAAAAACCTCTTCCATCGATGGATGAGGAGCAGGTGCTGGCGGTTTCATACGTTGGACAGGTACCGATGATTTCACAGACAGTGTCGGTGGCGGTATAAACCCAGGCGGAAGAGGTCTCCCACTAGTTAGTACCGGTCCATTCTGGGGGATTTTAATAGGCTGAGTTGGTGCCGAGCCGAGTAGGCCACGCTTCACTGAAATTCGTCAAATTAATGATTCTTTAAAATTGTACCCAGGCAGCATCGAGCAACAAACAAGGCACCTGGTCTCTCTATTTCTATTTCTATTTCCGCTGGTCTTTTAAGTGTCGGTGGCTTAGTTACCAATTGGACCACCTGAAAACACTCTAGTTTCTTCCTGGACTCCAAAAATGAATAGAGTTCCAGTACCTCCTCCCAGTCTTCGCTATCACTGAGTTCCTCAATAAACTGCTTGGGATCAATCGAAGTATGCGAGGTGGATTGTTTCACGCTGATCTAAAAATCGCTGTACCTATTGAGAAACAATGGTTTCGTTCAATAGAAGTTGACTCCACAACAAACCTCTTCTGCATAGTCAGCATAGTCATATGCCG
>MU869638.1:8675-21486 GCA_036418205.1 Ostertagia ostertagi | reverse complement strand
CGCGGTCAAGTGTGGAAAGGTCTCACGAAGTAGAAAAAACACATCAGCTAAGCGGAGCCCCGCCCACAGTGGGCGTGGCGTGCGTCGAAATGAAGTGTACCGAAGACCAAGATTTCAATTTCAGTGACAAAACAACCTCGAAACTGGGCCAAAAAGTGGGTAAAGGTGTGCATTGGTAAGTCACATCGAATTAGGGAGACCCACCCCCGGTGGGCGGGGCGTTCTCTAAAAAAGCAGTGCTTTATGAAAAATTTCATAACTCGGTTGGGAGAAAGCCTACAGAGCAGAAAACAATACTAGATAGATATTAGATACTATACCAAAACAGCCTCGAAACTGGGGGAAAAAGTAGGTAAAGGTGTGCATTGGTAAGTCAGATCGAATTAGGGAGACCCACCCCCGGTGGGCGGGGCGTTCTCCAAAAAGCAGTGCTTAAAAAAAATTCATAACTCGGTTGGGAGAAAGCCTACAGAGCAGAAAACAAATTGGTGTAGGGGAGCAATGTCTAAGGTGTTCCCAGCATACATGACGTGGCGGAGGCCCGCCCACAATGGGCGGAGCGCGCTCTGAAGTGTACAGCATTTTCTACAAGTCCTCATAATTCGGTCCGAGAGTCTTAGAGAGCCGGAAAAAGGTGGATAGAGGTGGGTGGAGGAGTGGAGGCCAACTGTCAATGGTGGGCGGGGCATGACCAAAGTGGGCGGAGTTTGCGACGAAAATTCATAACTCGGCTCCAAGAAGTCCTGGAGACCGGGAAAAAGTGGATTGAGTTTGTCAACGGAAAGGGAGGTCAACTGCTATTGGTGGGTGGGGCGTGCACCAAGTGGGCGGAGTTTGCCCTAAATTATAATTTAGTTCCGAGAAGTCCAGGAGACCGGGAAAAAGTGGATTGAGTCCACAAGGAAGAGAGGTCAACTGCTATGGTGGGTGGAGCGTGCGCCAAAGTGGGCGGAGTTTGCGACGAAATTTGTAACTCGGCTCCAAGAAGCCCGGAGGCCGGGAAAAAGGTGGATAGAGGTGGGTGGAGGAGTGGAGCCCAACTGTCATTGGTGGGCGGGGCAGGACCAAAGGGCGGAGTTATCCATGAAACTGAAACTGAAAAACTAATAAAACTCCGCATTGTTACTTGCTGAACCCTACGCGTTCACGTACATACTTCACCCTTCTAATTATCGTTATATGTAATGCCGACTTCTATATTTCGCTGTGCTATTGCTTATACCATCGATAAGTATTCATCACCGCTATAAAATGGCTTGAAAACGTTTGTTTGATTTGAGTTTCTTTCAGGGTAAAGATGATGCGTGGTGCGGGTCAGCAGCCGATCATCGTGCTTAGTCAAGGCACAAAAAGAGAATCTGGTCATCAAGTACAAATCGGTAATATTACAGCGTGTAAGGTAAGCATCTTTCGACTCAAACAACAGCCTGTGCCATTATTTTCCTTTTGAGAAATATTTTTCAATTTTTACTCTTCAGTTTTCTGCCGTGAGGCTTTGATTTGTTTCCATTGGTTAAATTTTCGCGCTGGTATATACCATAGTGGTAACAAAAAAATTTCTTAGACCATTGCTGATGTCATCCGCACGAGTTTGGGTCCAAGGGCGATGTTGAAAATGCTGATGGATCCTATGGGTGGAATTGTCATGACCAATGATGGCAATGCAATTTTAAGGTCCCTTTTAATTTTTGCCCTAATGATGAATCTGTTCAGTAGTTGAGGATTGAACTTTTTCAGAGAAATCACCGTCAAGCATCCTGCGGCTAAAAGCATGATCGAAATTGCCAGAACTCAGGTTAGAAGACCGTTTGTCCTTTTGCTATTAAAGAAAACATCGTCATGAACACACTATGGCACCGATTCACATCTGTCGTTATACCGTACAACTCCATTTTCATTCTTTACGAGTTTAGGATGAGGAAACGGGTGATGGAACAACATCTGTAATAGTCCTCGCTGGAGAGGTCATGGCCCAAGCTCAACAGTTTTTGGAGCAAAAAATCCACCCAACTATTATAATTCAGGTAAAAATATTGCAAGCAATCTAGCTTTTCCTGAAATATCTTCAGCTCCTAGGATCGAGCATTGTTGCATGAATTTTCTGATTTGTTGCTGATGAAGTAGTGGTCATTGCAGTTCTATGAGCGATACCACTAATGCTAGTGGATGATTTCACATCTTTGCCTTCCAGGCTTATCGTGCTGCCTTAGAAGACATGATTAAACTGGCTGAAGAGAAGTATAGCAGGTCAATCGACGTCAATAATGACAAAGAGGTTAGAATACTCATTCCCTCCTAAACATTGAGCTGAATCCTGAGCGTCTTTTTTTCAAGATCACTTCCGTTGTCAAATCATGTTTGGGAACTAAAATGTTGAGCAAATGGATGGACCTTGCCGTGCAGATATCATTGGATGCAGTCAAGACTATCCGAGTCGATAAAGGGAATTCAAGTGAAATTGATATTAAAAGGTGAACTTTGCTCAATTTCTTTGAGTGACGCCAGGGCTGGCGTAATAATGGGAGTGAGGGATGGCATTCGCGGTTGGGAACTTTCAAAGCTCACTAAATTAAATTTTCTTTCAAGTATGTTGAATGGCACAGAAGATGCCGTGAGTGATCCGTTTTCCGGCACTTGTAATACATCGTTTTGCCATTCCTCTTTTCACTTTGGTGAGCATGTTGTCAGTGCAGTTTTTTTTTCAGATATTGCCGTATAGAGAAAATTCCCGGAGGGACTATTGAAGATTGCAGAGTGATCAAGGGAGTTGTTCTTAACAAGGTATGCTCGATGCTCTTCATCTGCTCATATCTCTTCTGTTCTTTATCATCCGGGTATTTCATTCTTCAGGATGTCACTCATGCTAAAATGCGTCGACGTATTGAACATCCTCGAATCGTTTTGCTCGACTGCAATTTGGAATATAAAAAAGGAGAATCTCAGACCTCGTTGGAGATCATGAAAGAAGAAGATATCAGCAGAATTTTGGAGCAGGTATGCCTGTTTTTGTTCTGTTCAGACTTCTCGTGCTGTGTGTCCAGGGTCCCGCGATCCGTCGCCGGTTTTCCTGATTTCGCGCGATTTGGCGTCGATCCCGCCATCCGCGATATGCGCGAACCCTCGACGGATTGCCAAAATTACAAGTGCTGTCTCTGATTTTTGGTTTTTGTGTTGGTTGATTTGTCGTATTGAACATTTGGAGCACTGAATATAACAAGTGGACCTCCATGAGCGTCTTATTCACCATCACGCGTGAAATCCCCAAACCGGCAACGCCAAAATTGCAGAAGTCGCGATGAATCGCGTGAAAAAGGCGGGACCTGCTACGGATCGCGACATCGACACCAAGCCTTCTGGTACGTGTTTGCCCACACATGTGTATCGAGTTTTGGGGCAGGATGGACAATGTCACGTCGAGGAAATGTCCATGACAGTTTTGATTTTTCTTATGAAACTAAATCAATCGCCACTACATCTAATGAAAACGATCTCATCCCTCCCGCACTCTGATTACTACGGCGCCCCTTTGGTCGCTGTGTCAGTATATCGTTAAAGCTACCGAGTCCTGCCGCACACCACTCCTGCCCACAAGATCTTTCGAATTGCGGATAAACGTAATCGTGGGAGGATGAGATTGGTGGCTGATAACCTTTGAGTCCGCAAAACTTCGTTTTTCCTCCTACTTCCTTACCCTCCTTCAAATTCCGAACATGTCGATTCTCTGGCAAAATACAGCCTATGCTGAACTTGGTCATCTGATCTAGATCGTTCGATTGAGCCTCTCCTGTCCTCGCCGTAAATGCGGCTCGTAAATACTGTAATCTTAAATTCATTAACCAACAATTATATCGATAGTCGACTCGACGCCCGCTCTGAGAAATCGCTTGTGCTCTTACCAAACAGCGGCCGGAGAAAAAAGTTTAAATAATCTCGATGTATATCGTTCTAGCTGTCATGCTCATACTCAGATCAGTTTTCATTTGGGCCACGCTGTGACATAGTTAGTACCTTTTGAATAAAATACGAATAACAAATAAAGCAAACAGCAGCAGTTATCAAAACAAAATGAATGCGAACCTCCTTCTCCGTTAATTTTTGTAGATTCTTTTGTTTCCTTCCGATCTCCCATTAACAGATATTCATTTATTTAGGAGGAAGAGTCGATTCGCAAACAATGCGATGAAATCATCAGCGTGAAGCCAGACCTAGTCTTCACTGAAAAAGGAGTTTCTGATTTGGCTCAGCATTTCCTCCTTAAAGCTGGTATTACGGCCATCAGACGTCTGAAGAAAACTGATAACAACAGATTGGCGAGGTTTGTTTTCTTTTTTCACATGTGTGGTTTGCTAGGACGAAAGCCACTTCTTCGCTTCCCGTAGCGTGAACATTTTTCACTGCGAGCGCTGTGGAAAGCGAAAAAGTCGCTTCTTCCCTGGCCTTACACCCCCTTTCTCGATTATTTTGGCTACCACTCCTTATTCAAGTGCACATAAATGGGCATTGCTGGCGCTAGTTGTTGGCATAGTACGGTGTCATAGTTGTTCATTTGAAATAGTGGTTCAGTTTTCAAAAATAAACTGGCAACTGTATAATTTTTCGTTTCTTTCAATTCATGCTATGAACTTTCTCTTGTTGCCGCTAAGAGTAATGTAACATAATGTGAGTACTTGCTGGTACCTTCGTTATAATATTTCCGTACAAACTTTGACAGCTTGTGTATTCGTACATGAAATTTTCTGATGTACATACTTTAAAGGGTGTGTGGTGCTCGTATAGTCAATGATACAACAGACCTGCGTGAGTCGGATGTGGGCACCCAGGCCGACCTTTTCGAGATCTTGAAAATTGGCGACGAGTTAGTTATATTTTTACATTAGCGCTTTTTGGAATGGCTTTTCCGTTTTTTGAGTTACCTGTGTAGTTCATTGTTCCGCTTTGTTCAGGTACTACACTTATGTGACATCGGAGAAAACCACTGCCTGTACAATTTGCCTCCGAGGACCATCAAAGGACGTCATCAACGAGGTTTGTCATGCAAATTTTGAGCAAATGAAGTTTCGTTCGAAAATGTTTTTGTTAAATTCTTTGGGAGTTCAAAAATTAGTTTCTTCATTGTTGTTTTTTACAGGTAGAGCGCAATCTCCAAGATTCTTTGCACGTAGTCAGGAACATTATGTTGAATCCTCGACTGGTTCCTGGGGGTGGTGCTTTGGAAATGGCTCTTGCGCAGGTAACAGTCAGATGTGCTGAGATAGTCTTTTACATCGTCTGGTAAAACATCTGTTGTAGGCTATCACCGAAAAGGGAAAATCGATGGAAGGAGTCCGACAATGGCCTTACAAAGCGATCGCTAGAGCACTCGAGGTAACTGTTTAGAAAAAGCCTGTGTGACAGATCGAATCTCGTTTGTATCAGCTCAAAGTTAATGTATGGATATAGTTATTACGCTTAAGGGCGGAAGTGGTGTAGTGGCAAGTGGCACGCTTACCACGCGAGCGGTCCGGGGATCAAATCCTGGGTCGTGAGTCGCCCGGGCCAACCAAGCCTTCCATCCCTCCGGGGTCGGTTAATTGGTACCAGACTTGTCTGGGAGGATAAAAACACTGACTTGTACATCGGCTGGCCCCGCAAGTCATTGTAGGCCACATCGCATTCAAACGCCACTACGAATGTACAAATGGAAGTAGAATGCGTGCCGCATCCCAAAAAGGGATTGATCAACGGCAAATGCTTTATCCTTTTATGCTTTAACTTCAATCCGCATTTCTTCCAAAAGGCACTGTGATATTTAATCGAAGATTGCTTTGTTTACACGCCAATCTACTGCTAGCCACACCTTCTTACGCATGAAATAAATGTGTAGATTCCTCAGTTGAGTATTACGGTGATTCCCCGCACTCTCATCCAAAACTGCGCCGGAAACACAATTCGTCAGCTGACTGCGCTTCGTGCAAAACATGCGCAGAATGCTGAAAATTGGACATGGGGAATCAATGGAACAACGGGCGAATTGGTAAACTTAAACTGCCTCTTTTTGTACTTTCATTTCTATTGTTCAGCAGGCGCAGTGCTACTTCGAGGAAAACTTCCGTTATTTAGGTGGACATGTGTAAGTTGGACATTTGGGATCCGCTCACTGTGGGGAGGTGTTGAAAACTGCATGGAAACTCGTATTGTTTTTTCTTTATCTTTCATTCTCATTGTATTTTCATTGATTTTCAAGTCCTTGATTCAACAAGTTATTCGTTATTCGCGCGTATGCGAAACACCTTAGTTGGGTTCTTTGCTTATTCCTCTGCATATCTTGGAGCGGTTCCAAATTGCACGTCAGCGCCAAATGTGGCAATAGTTGTATCTGCGATGTTGCTTGACTAGAAAACATTGCTGAATGGGTACCTGAGTCACTCTCCTATTTCTATGCTATTGCGCAACCCAAGGTCGATCTCCTCTCCAGCGTTTTTTTTCGCTTCTCACATTATCGGGGCCCTTTTTCCTCAGTAGAGATATGCTTTCTCTTCTAGAGTTCCGAAGCACTCTTTTTTCATAGAAAATGTTTGTTAAGCTAATTCGTTTCTAGTCTCCGAGGTTGACGTTTTTTCTGCAAATAGAAAAATGTCTCAAACGAAAATTTCTTTTTATAACTGATGTGCATGCGTTTGCTTTTCATGCGCACTCGTGTCGAAGACACTTTATCCCAGCGTTGGGTGCATTCTTATAATTCCGTGATACGCTTTTTTTAATGAAACAGGCATATTTTCCATTCAAAAACTACCTTTCATATGATACAGATCATGCTGCTTCGCATTGATGACATTGTGTCCGGGACGAAGAAGACGCAACCAAATGGTCCTCAAGAGGAAATGCCTCAGTGATCGGCGCTGTTCTCAACATACTTCCTTTACAATTTTCCGGCTGTCGGCGTTGCGTCATGCCCTTCAGTTTGCCTGTTCTTATTGTCCAATGCAATGCTGTCTAATTTCTCTCCTACGCGATGATCTTCTGTAGTCTGCAGTTTCAGCAAAAAGAGCTGCTCCTGTCAGTTCGTGCTATGACACATGTTGAAGTTGTTGATTTTATTGTTCCTTTTTACACTTAATAAATGGCTTTATGCGTCCTAATTGCTGGTCCATTGTTTTAGATGTCTGTTGTGCTCGGTTGAAAATACATATGGGAAAACTTACGTTCACATTAATAATACCTGCTTAACTTTTTTGGCAGCTAGAGTTCACCTTGACTCTATGGGTTCACCATTTTTAAACATATGAACAAAAGCAGGCTTCGTCCCTATAGAGGCTCAGCTCAGGGATGATATTGAGAGTAATTTTTATACTGTTTCTTTGAGAGTAATTTCCCGAATAAACCAAGAATATGAAGCTCTCTTCACTTTTTGTCTGAAGTTAGCATGCTGAGTCATAGCTAGTGTTGCTAGGCAGCATCTTTAACCCTTTCGTGGAGGCCATTGTTTCCCAATCCGTTGGCATTTTTTCCGCAAAGGTTTCGTCATCCTTCAATTTACTGCATGGAGTATGCCCGCGCCACATGCTTTACAACCATCTCTAGCCTTTTCTAGCTCTGAAGGTATCGATAGATAGAAAAGGGGTAGTTTTCGGAAATTTTTTTTCATCGGAGATTGATTGTTGGGTAGCAGCTTGTCAGTTTGCTCATGGGTAAAAGGCATTTGAGGTAGTTTCGTGTTCGAGTGAAGCGAGAGGTAGTTTCTTCTGCTGTGCTTTCTTCTACGATTGTCCTCCTTTACGCGATGAATTTCGACGTGAATACGCCTTCAGACTTTTCTTTCTTTGTTCCAGTTGTTTCGTTTTATTGGTGACTGGTGGAAGTCAGTGTGGGGTCAGTCCTGTGCTTTCATAACTTTCATTGATCCGGATGTTCGATCTCACTTTGCTGCGCTTGGTGCGCCTCGGGCGTAAGCTTTATTATCACAAAATCATTTCATTGAATGCCGTAGTAAGTGCCTTCATTGATGTAGTGTTCTATATAGGACAGGACTTCGTAGAATTTCTGTAGAAAGGGAATGAAAGTTGGCTTGACACTCTTCTAGAAAGTAAGTTTTGCCAGTTTCGATGACCCCTCATAGAGTGTATATCCATTCTTCTCATTATACTTTTGGGAGTCACACTCTCGATCATCTAAGATTAAATTAATTAATTAGATCATTTAATTTTCCTTGCTTTTGGCGTGACAAGAAATAATCTCAGTAGCACAATCATCAAGCTAAGGCTCAATTCACATCCACTCTGTGACCCGTGTGTTTATCCCTACTTCTTCGCTGTAAGCCATCCATTTCCTAAAAAGGAAAGCCAAGTCAAATCCATGGCTGTCTGAGGAAAAATTGCTACGAATGGGGTGTTTTTTTCCTCCGCTCCACGTTTTCGGAGGGATTATGGTGGTATCCGTGACTAATTAGCCCCGCGACAACGTCCTTCTGCTGTCATTGATTTTCTTAGGCTCTCAATGGATGAATGGGATCTATTGGATGAGGTTGACGTGATTGCTCTTTGGCCTAATGAGCACAAAAAGAACGTCGAGTCGGCGAAATGGCAGGAACGAAAAGAGGCACTAGAGGTTAGTGAAGGTTATCCAGTTTTCTGGCCGTTATGGTCGTAGAAGAACAGTATTCTCTGGCTATGTCTATAAGTATATCAAGTTTCTTCCAAGTTATGGATCTTCTGGGCACTGTTAAATGCTAAGGGTATTGTCCGGCAGCAGGAATCTACTTTATCTGCATGCGCCTTACTCCCTCCCGTGTGCCAATATCCATTCGCGACGTTTTTGCGCTTTAGTGTTATTGCGATTACTAAGTCGTTGTCGTTTATGATAGGGGGATGTCAACACATTAAAGCGCCCTTAGATGTTTGGACTCTGCTCTTTACTTTCTAGTTTTGCTGTCAATTGGTTTGCCATCACCCTCTTTATCTCCACACGCAGCTTCTGCACCGCTTGGAATGACCGAAAGTTAACTCAGTGGGTGTCTGTGTAGCAGCTGGGGGTTCTATCACAACCATGCCATCATCAAACATTGACACTGTAGGCCCTCTAGGCTACCCAGTTTTGTGAGCGGTTGGTCTTTTCCATAAACTCCCTCACCTTATCATTTTATGGATGTTAGACAATATACAGACTGGATTACTGCCAAACGCACTAATAGACCCATGCATTAGGTTCATATAATAGCGCATAGAGGGAAAAGAACATCATAAGATCAAGCTCAGGACGAATTTTCTTTCGCTTCGATATTCTCAAATCGCAGTTTTTCAAGGTATTATCGAATCTACTCGAGAAAAATCCTCGATTATCAACCGCATCGATGACTATTTATGGAGAGCTGATGGATAATTTAAAAAAGGTGCGTTCAAAGTCAGCAACGTGTGTTTGTGATGGGAATTACACCGGGTTGAATTTCCAGATTATTGCCCTTGATAGTAACATTAATGTTGTCATTGTTGCTTTACAAGTGGTTGCCAAGCTGGCCAACGGACTCAGAGACCGATTTGGTTGCTTTGTCTCAATGGTGGGTCACCTTTCTTTAACTCAATGTTTGTGGTTGTAGTTTCATGAGATCTCCGCTAATTTCGTTTTTTTTCGTTCATCTTTGATAAATGTTTTGACGCAAAATTTTTCCGTAAACCTGAGGGAGGTGCTGTTGTTTGATCAAAACACGTAGGTAACTCAAGTTTTTCTTGCTGCTTTCGGCCTATCCCACATTTCTTATATTTTCCTTCCTTATTTCTGCATTTCTTATATTTTGCTGTGGCCAGTCGAAATAACTGGTTCTCTTTCCAGTTATGGGCACCTATTCTTGATAAATCTAAGGATAAAAAGGTCACCGTTCGTACCGCAGTCGGTCAGGCTCTCGACGCTATTTCGGATGTGGTGTGTTGGCTTTGAAATCTGCTGACTTTGTTTCGTAATTCGTTGATTCCTGAGCTTTCCATCTTTTCAGTGTGCTACTGATCGTCTCACCAAGGATCTGTGCGAACATTTATCCAAGCCTAATCCTCAGTCGAGGAACTGGATGTGCCTCGTGTGGTTTTTGAACGTCGCTATTTCGATTTGGCGAGCACAATACTCCTGCAGTTAGGAATTGTTGCCAAATGACTGGGTTTTTGCCCCCCGTGGTTTGTTTTGTAAAAGGTTACGGCACTCGAGTTTGCAATTCCTTGGTATCAGGAAGTGTATTTTCGGATTTTATCCTCATGCATCAGTCCCTCTAGCTCGCGTTACCGGATTAGGACGTCGCGTTCCTGTCACGTGATGGCGGCCTGCGATACCCTCGGGTCCAGCATGTGCGACTTCTTGGGGAAGTGCTTCTGGACTGGCCGTTCCTTGCCTAGCAATATCCATCGAAAGAGGTGCATAAATTGGACAAAGTAAGCTTTACCATCAGTTTTTCATTGTGTTGTCGTTGTCATTTGCTCATTTTCAATGGAATTGTTTTGTGTCAGCCTTTTTCCGAGCTTGATTATAAGTGCAACGAATAGAACATTTGTAAAATACATCGGTCATTTTTTTGGGGTGAGATATATTTGGCATATTTTTCCAGGGAAGAAGTACTCGGGCGACAAGCTAGCATGAGGAGTTTTCTCAGTAAGTGCGCACACACAAAGGAACGACTAGTGCTATGCCGTCTGAGCGATACCTGTCTGAGTCAAACGGTTTGAGTTTTTTCATAGTGTCAGCGAACATCTTTTATCTTCGTTAATACATTGTGGGAATGATTTAAGGAAGTGTGAAGCGGCCCCCATGAGATTGCGCATGACGGTAGCGTACCGTTTAGTGAGCGCATTCAGCTTGAGGGCTAAAGTATTCGCCTTGTATCTCCCAGAAGCTCAACTTTCAAGTTTTGATCACCTTTTCCCGACTACATGCATCACCCTTCATCTGGGCCGTATCTTCCCTAGATTAGGGGAAAGAGAGGGACTTTCAAATTTATTTGTTTTCATCGACGCTGTCTCCTTACTTCCCGCTTTTGTTTGATTTGACACGCATACATATATACATTACAAATATGCCTTCCCTAGGGTGATAGCTGTTGGAAAGGCAAAGAGAAGTTTTTTTGGTGTTTGTCGAAGGTTGTTGAAGGATTTTTGTTCTCTTAGCGGAAGACGCCTTAATGCTAGCATGTGAAGGATCCTGAACCTCGCCTAACTTTGTCAGTATTGATGACAATCAAATGACAAACGTGTTTTGCTTTGTTACTATTAATTACTAAATGTCACATTGAACATCGAAGCTCAGAAGTTCTGAAACGACTTGGAGAGTTTTTTTTTCACTGTTCTTCAAGCTTTTCTTAAGTCAGAGGAAGTTGGGACAGCAGCGCCAGCTCATCCAGAAGACGTTGACCCTTGGACTTTGATGGATCCAACAAATGTCGTGGAAACTGAGAAAGGATTTTCGATGAGCTGGTAGTTTTTTTTAAATTAAAATTCCTTCTACTATACGTGACGCCATTCTTTCAGATAGCATCAAAAAATGGAGAGAGCGCGGAAGGAGGCTGAATGGCTTAGTCTGTTTCGATAATGGAATGTGACCACGTGAGAGATGTCATCTGAATTGCTAGCTAGTCTACGACGACTATTAAGGTACTATAAGAAATAATTACTGGCGGTCGATTTAATGACTTCGTTGATCAATTGATTCAGCGAGGAATTATCACTCTGGCCAAAGCTGACTAGAAATTCCGCTTTTGGAAAATGTCTGAAAATGTTTTGTGAATCTGTTAGACGCGTTTCTTTGCGCCATGACTTATTTTGATTTGCTGCATACTCCCTGTCTTCAAGTTATTGTCGTTCCACTTTTCGTCATTAGAGCCCTACCATAATCTCTCTAGATTGGTCCCTGTATACATTCTCTCGTTCAGTAAAGATGTTTTGAGTTTTATAACTTGACGAGTTGCAGGTACTGGAAAAAGATGTCAACATTAAATGTGAGCAGTGGTTGTGCCAAAGTCTTAGCGAAATTAGCTGTAAGCATGCGTACGGATTTCGCTGTGATGGTTCCAAAGGTTTGTGAATTTTATTTAGACACATTAAATTTGTGCACAGTTTCTGGATTTTAATCACAGATTTAGGTCATGCCGATAGCATTCGATAAACTGAAAGAGAAAAAGGCTGTGTTACGAAATGAGCTAGTTGAATTATGCGATTCATCTGCTACTACGGTATTTCATTTTTGTTCTTCCCGTCTTTCTTGTTCAACGTGTTTGAATTATCTACTTCACTTACTACCGAGAGGGCTTCAAACTTCCATAGAATGGGAATTGAGACACAGATAGATAGAGTCTAGAACGCTGCTTTCAAATATGGAACCGAAACGCGAATCTAGTAGGTACTACTGCTTTTACTTACGAAACCCGTCAGCTGTCAGCAAGGAGTCCAGTTGTGGAAGTGCGAACGACCAATGCGATGTCCTGGCCCGAGAATTATAATAAGCACTTTTATTGCCTACAAAACACCATGTGCAAAAATTTTCATGCAGAGGAGAGAACGAACTCGTATGCTACCATCCGTAAAACTTATATATCCTGGGAGATTGCAGTTTTGCTCTTCGTGTTCCTTACCAGCGTTCTAGACTCAGTAGCCTACCACCTACGTCTCCATTAGAAGTCGGAGCCCTCCCTTGGTAAGCGCTGGCGAACAACCGATGTTAACGTAAGGGCCGTGTCTTTCAAATTTGCACTGATTCTTGTTCAGACTTCCCTTGAGAATTACACGGAAGCGGTTTGTGGTGGACTTACCAAGCCAAATCCTCAGTCGCGAGCACAAACTGCGCTTTTCGTCGCTCGACTTCTTTC
>MU869637.1:0-38651 GCA_036418205.1 Ostertagia ostertagi | reverse complement strand
CTTCAGGGACTGGATCGAACAGAAGAGGGTGAAAAGTGAAGAAATTCACCACAAGGTCGTGCTCCACCTCTTTTGGAGCGTTCTCGAGTAAACCACTAGAGACATGTCAATCATTATAGCTATGAATTCACTCAAGTGTAGGGAGATCAACGGCAGAGACTCACGGTGAAAGTCCAACAACTGCCGTTAAAACTCGAAAAAGTGTGTACGCTCCACGACACCGAGCCACACGTTTCGAAAATGAAGCGATTCTGAATATCGAAGCTTAGCTGAAAAGTCCTACCACATTCATCGTGCAGCGGTAATCATCCTCTTTCGAAAGACATCTGCCCTTTCTGCTCAGCCGCCTTCTTGCCGACAAAAAATACGATTCCCACGAGCACCTCAAAATCAACCTCACTGCCTTTTTCAGCTCATAACTGCCAGCCTTTTGAGAGTTGAATAGCCATCTTTGGTTGGATGTTGGTAACAAGTCACTGATAGTGGTGGTACATATAATGATGATAGGTTGCACATGTGCTTGGAATAGAGCAGGCTCAAAAATAAGTTCAAAATACGCACGAACTTCTGAGACAACCTAATACGATGAACCAGAGTCAACCCTGCGTTGCGCAGTTCGCAACGGCACGTTGAGAGATCCTCAACGCACGCTGTATGGGCGGAGACACAGACGGCTCGAGCATGCGAGTGTGAATGTTCGCGCGAGAGAACGTGTCTAATCGGGCGAAACTGCGCAACGTGGCCGTTGAGAACTGCGCAACGCAGGGTTGACTCTGTTGTGATACGAAAAATCTGTACGACGTGGGTGCTTTCCAAACTAGCCAGCGTAGTAATCGAAAAAGAGGGAAGGGAATGGGCGACCCATTTATCGTGGTTTAATAAAAGAGGATTCCACGATAAGATTGAACTCGAAGAAGATAACGTCAGGAAAGACAGAGAGTGGACTTTCCCCCTTCCCTTCTTCCTCCCCCCCATCCCTGAGATTGCGGACCAACATTCGTAGCGAAGGAAATGCCCGGCGATCTAGCATGGCCCCCTGGATCTAGGAGGAAACGCGTTAGGCCGCGTTCATAGTTCGCGACATGGGAGATTGGGATGTAGACGATATTAGGATAGTACATTGGTGTGCAAAACTTGAGGCGAGATAGATAAAGTGATATAACTGATTAACAATCTAATGGAGTTGGATGGAACTCTGCGAGCATCATGTTGAAGGTCTTTCAGTTATGCACAGTGTACTGAACCTCATACACCATGTGGTCCAGTTCAGACCGGAGTCAGGAAGGACTGGCCGAAGGAGGTCTTGTCTGGCAGGGACATCTGCTGACACAATAGCTCGCTCTGCTATTAACAAAAGCAAATATGTTAGAGCCTTTCGGATATGCTGAGATGTCAGACACCTAACAAAGTCAAACTGTCAAGCTTAAAAATTTCTGAGCAGGATCTGACCTAACTACTGCATGTGTTCACATTTCTCGTATACTGTTCTAGAAAAAGCTCTTCGCAAGATATGGGGCATTAACTAGAACTGAGCCTAGGAGGGGAGTGGGAAGGATTTCTTGAGAAAATGAAAATTATTCACGTACGCTGGAGTTTCCCTCCCCCTTTCCTTGAGCTTAGTCCTGTTCATATATAAAAGGAAAACACATGCGGTGTTAAATGCGTTGTCGTCGTAATGGTCCCGTATCTTGTGATAGCGACTTATTTCGTTAACATCACTCACATTTACTGGAAGCTTCAGAAGATAGTATGGTTTTTGACATGTTTTGTCTTGTTTGCTGTTTATACTCGATCTGAGAGTTCGAGTAGGCAATATTTCTACAGTCGATATACGAAAGTTGGGGGAGGCGTGGTTACCGCGCCTCCCCCACTTTCGCATATGCGAACTCAGGGCCTGCTTTGCATGAACTTTGAGAACTTGCGAAGATGCGAAGATGCGATGATGCGACCGAGCGATTCTATCAAATGATGTGCGTGCATATTGATTGACTTGACTCCGCCCATAGCGTAACTTGCGAGAGCGCGTCTGGATTGCAGCGATCGCGCGAGGCGAAGATGCGAAGAAGCGACCAGCGTGGAAGGATAAGATACGCGTCGACAGATAAGATGCAAGTCTATGAATGAATCACTGATCTTTCTTTATTTCGCTGCTACTACTGTTATTACTCTTTTCTTCTACTGTCTACTACTTTTAAAGGTCTATTCATTGATATGTCGCCGTTAAAGTATTCTATTTTTGATATTCTTCTCAATCTGCGTTGTTTTACCCTGGAAATTCTTTAAATATTAATATATTGGAATTTTCACACCGCATTTTTTGAGTAATACGCTGCATAAGGGTCAATCTTCTGGTCAGGCATGAATATAGTTGAGTTTAATATGGTATGGATCACATTAACGAGGGAGGATGAGCATGCATATAACATGAGTACACTTGAACTTCAATAATACACGTGGTCCACATCAACGAAACGCTAGCTTCATTCCCTGTTCTAACATGGACAGAGCGATGTAATTCTGCATAAGTGAGAACAATCACAATGAAAACAACAAAATATAATGACTGCGGCAGGGGCCAAATAAATCAACAACCCGAATCGAACAAAAGATCGTTGATTGATTGGTTAATTAATTAATTAAGATTGATTGATTTCTGATGCGGCGCGGCGCGTGCGTCTCTTGTGCGAACGTGCTACCAATCGCCTCTTCGCATCTTCGCATCTTCGCAAGTTCTCAAAGTATGAACAGGCCTGAAGAAATATATGGCTGGCGGTTACAAGTTTTTGACCATGGTTTCATTTGTTAGCAGATCTGCATCTTTCGGATGTTACCGGCCCGCCTAATCGAAAGAGCCCCGTTTGAAAACAGTCCTGAGTGGATTGGTGGAACCAGACCAAGAGGGGACACTGAGCAGAAGGAAAGTTAACTGTCGTAGTGTAGAGCATACCTTGATTGCAGCAATTCTCAACAACGCTAGGGTGGGGTGACTTCAAACGAGGAACGCTCACCGGGAAACTGGAGGAAAGAGGATGTGTCGCGATTGGGAATTTGGTTTTGCTCACAGCATTGCTTTATATGGAATGGGGAGCGATGCGAACCACATTCGCTGCTTCACAAAGATGAGGAGATTTTGAAGCGCGATCAACCACGACAGCAGGTGTTTGCTTCATTTTGCAACAGGTGAGAATGAACCCACGTCAGTGACCGACTGCAATTGGAAAAATATTTAGCAGGATTATAAGCGACTAGTAATTCAGTCTGAACATTGCAACGTGGCCACAGAAAGCGATGGGCTCTCGCTCGACCAATAGCAAGCTGGTGTTCCTCCCTGAAAGCGGCGCGCGTCTGGTGGAATACTTTCTCAGATTCAAAGACTTGAGAACCAACTAGAAGGATCGCGGCTGCTTACTCATTTGTGAAGAAAAATTAAGTTGAAGTAGCTGGTTCTGCGACTAAACCTCATATGGCAAGAATAGGAACACGCAATGCAACCGGGACTATCGTTCAACGTGATTGTTTTAATAGTCCAAGCGATATGGTGTGAGGAGGCATAAATTTGCAGGGGCGTACTGACCTAACCTGTGATCTCGGTACGCTTTCTGATTAAACAGGGTCCCCCCCCCCCCCATTTTGCTGCTGGTAGGCTCCTCTTCATGTCCACCTTCTCAAGGATGTATTTGATTCAAACTCCATTAGTATGAGTGACAGTCTGCGAGCGCATCAAGCAGTTCAGTGGAATACTCTGTTTACTTCCTATTTTCGGCCTTTCCGCTTCTCCCGCTCGAATCCTATGCCTATGGACGCACAACGACACTCATTCTAGCGAGATGGTCGACGTGAGTAAACAGCTTTCGTGCGCCCCCCAGTACTGTCCAGCATTTTTGCAGCGAACGGTGTTCCAGAATTTACCGCCTTCCTTTTAGACAAAATTACCCCCGCGAACAACCTTGTGGCAAGTATGGAAGCACGGTAAATCAGATCATTGCTTTGCAATCCGGAGTGTTCATACACCTTAGAAAGGACCAACTCCTCTCTTTTGAAAGTTCACGTGAGTCGTGGTGACACGGGTGAATAACGGTCGAGGATTTCCTCGACCATAGCTCTCTACCATGTGAGAGTAGTGCCGAGAGTGAACATCCGCGCGGAGAGCACAGACGGCACGCCCATGGCGAGTGTGAATGTCCGCGCGAGAGATCGTGTCTGACCGGGCAGAGAATCCTCGACGTGCCGTTGAGGAATCCTCAAGCGATATTCACCCTGGTCGTGGTAGCTTAACCCAATAACTGCTTCGAACACTGTCGTTTACGAAAAATGTTTTTTGTGTATCGTCCGTCTGCGCGTTTCCTCGTCACCAATCACTCTTTCATTTAACTTTCTTCTACTATGTTAAAAAATGTCAAATCACCTAGGTTAGCTAGCAGTTAGATACTATGCGGCAGAAGTTTACATCATTCCTTAGTTTTGCACACCAGTGTAGTAGAGTAGGATATTGCGCTGAAAAGATCAAATAAGTATCGATTGGAATCGCTTAAGATTTGTAGATAAGTTTTCTTCAGGCGAATCGATCGATACGTATCTAATCTTGTCAGCTGTCAACGCAATATCCTACTCTCCTACTATCCTAATCTACTACTATCCTAATCTCCCCGTCAATACATATGTTTTTCATTGTCGCGTACTATCCTAATCTCCTGGGTCGCAAACTATGAACGCGGCGTTAGGGCTGTCCAGTTCCACTGACGATGAGACCATCAAGTGTGCGCTCAATTACATGCGGAAGGAAATAAGTACTCATCGTGACTTCGTGAAGCACTGGTACGGATAATTTAGCGGTATGATAGATTTTTCCGCTGTCAGTATTGGTGTGTGAATGGAATGTGATTAATCGTTCAGCATGTTGTGCGTAACCCTGGTTAACATTCATCACTGGTCCAAGTTTAGATAGTTTAGCGGCTCACCAATTTTGTTTCTCTCGGTAGAGGATCAGAAGTCAGATGTATTCACTTGCTAAGCACTGGTTAGGTTCGACTGGTGCATACTCAGTTGTCGTTACTTTTATCGGTATCGTTTTGCTCGTTACCGCTTCCTGTCATCCGCCGTCAATACCCGCCACCTTGCTCCTCCTTTGGAATTGAAAGTTGCAACGTATTAGGAGGAACTGAATTAATACACCACTTATCACTCCTCATCATTTGTTAGCCGTTAATACCGCTCACCTTCAGTGTCCCGTCCGGCCCCTTTGCAACATGTAAGAGCCGGGGTCACTATGTCCGCAGCGGCACAGCAAAATTGGTATCACTCACATTTGAACTTCCTTGCCATCCGTGTCACTGTCATCACTTCATCACATCCTATAATGAATCGCGACCCCAATAGCTGGCCACACCTCCTGGTCCCATTATCACCTCAGATAATATAAATGACACAAACATTCCACTGTCAGCACGAAGGGCGGAACGAAGTCGATGCGTCCGTTATCGGTCTTTATCTGTACTTATCACTCCCGCTACATATCATCACCAGGTTGGTCCCCCGTCAACCGCCGGAACCTCTTTCCCTGCGTACGCTTTAGGTCCTGAAATGACCTATCAAACCTAAGTGCACTCTAGGCTTGTTGGGTATTGGTTTTCATTAAAAAAATATAAAATAGAAGGATTGTTCCTAACCCGTCTCCTTTGCTCCTTCTATGTTTGACAAGTCACTAACCTTTTTGTCTCGTCAACCGCGTATAATGTACCAGTTTAGCTCCGCACGCTAGAGCGCGCATGGCACGGTAGGTTTCGGTGAAACTGGACTGCCTGTGGAGAGTTAGATCACACCGCTGAAGAATCAGGTAGTTATGTGCTTCGCTGCGTTGACTTACCGTTCTGTAGGCTTCCATTCTCTTTGAAACCTATCGTCTGATACGCGCGCAGCCGGTGTCTGTAAACAACCACCGTGTGTCGAGTGCTAGGCAGTTTAGCGATAGAGTAGTAGTTGATGCTTATGATGTTGACATATAATAGAATTGGCAATAAACGGCATGAAAAGTCGGAAGGCGTCGAGACCAGACGACATTCCAACAGAATTCTGTAAAATAGAAGGACAGCGACATATTGGAATTCGATGGCTTACACAATTTTCCAATGCAGTCGTCAACTCTGACCGGCGCTAAACGAATGGGCAGCAAGCATCACCGTACCAGTGTTTAAAGTAAAGGGGATCTCGGACAATGTTCGAATTATCGCCAGATTCGCCTGTTGTCGCATAATGAAGATCTTTGAGTGGATCCTCGATCAACGACTTTGCGGGATCATCTAGCTGAGCATCATCAGTGCGAATTCGTAGAGGGCTCTGAACAACCGATGCAATCTCCGCCGCTCGCATAGCTCGAGAAATACGGGAAAAATAAAAGCCGCTCCATTTAGCCTTCCTAGACTTGGAAAAGCGTATGACCGCGCTACACCAGCTAATCTGGTATGCGCTCCTTGAATACAGAGTGCCAGAAGTTCTTATGAATTGGATCCCAGTGCTGTACGCGGGTACTCAGGAGTTACGATGTAGTGAAATCTTCCAAAATGAAAAAAACGACCAATTATAAACGCCACCGGCAACATTTGGTGAGCGGAACAGTAGAGGCGGAGTACAGGAAAAGTTCAGAGCCCTGGTGTGGTGCAACTAATCCACCTTTGGCCATGAGAAGGCGTCATGTTGCTCACTTGGCCTGGCTAGTGCTTGCGCTGGTGCATGCGATTTCATGCTGCACCCACACATCGTATACTTTCCAACCACCTTACATGACTTTCAAACTCGAGGACCAATTTTTGTATTTTTTCTTTTTCTCGAACAATTTCTGTGAGACATGAGTGTTAGTTGTTTACTATTCCTCATTATTGTCTACGACAATGGCTCTGCAGTGCAATGCATAGCTACTCAAATGCTACCGGTCAATGAATGTGTGAAATGAGAATGGTTAGAGTAGTTGTTTGCTAAACTTATGTGATACCCCAGCTGACCTCCATGGTGTAGTCGTAGGTGATGTTCATTCCTTCCTGATGCTGAGCTACGAGTGGGATGAAGGAGAGCCGCTGTCGGCTCGTGGCGATGACTCCACCGGTCTGCTCACCGAGAGAAGGAACCACACTCTGCTCAGGCCAATCTATATCAATGCAGTAGAAGTCGGCTATGCGTGAGTTTCTAGTAAAGTTGTTCTAACTCAAGAAAATTGATTAATTAAGTGCTCTAACCTGACGCTTTTGGAGTCAATTTCCTGCATTCGGAGTGATCCAGAAACAAGAAGAGGCGCTTATAGCCTCAGGGGTAAATATACATAACAGGGCCGATGGTGATGAAATACTAAAGTACTACTAAGCTCAGGAGGGGGAGAAATGCCAGGGAGATTACAAATCGCTTATACCTCCCAGAATCCCTTCTCCTCCCTCGGACTTAGCCCCAAATACAGGAATTCGCTCACTCTTCGAATATCCCACCCCCGGCCCCTAACGACATGAGCGCTAAAGAACACTGCAATGTATCAAAGCAAGAATTATCAGATGAAGGGACGCTGCTGTCGTCAGAGGCATCCCAATGCGGAGAGCCCAATGCATTTGAACACTTGTGTTATAACCATTGTTACAGACTATTACTAACCTTGTTCAGAGAAAATAAACGCTGATCAGGACCAAGGCTGGTGTCAGAATTCGGGATCCGTCGCGCGATTCGCGGGAATCGCGCGACGGAGCGGACTCTGAAACCTGCCTAAGGCCGCGTTCATAGTTCGCGACTCCTGGCATTAGGATAGTAGGAGAGTAGTAGGGTAGGATAGTAGGATATTAAGCGGCTAGCGACCGGAGAGCAGGAGATAGGAGAGTAGAGTAAATACAGGGTGTCCCATAAATATTGCACCACTTTTCTTTCACTTGTAACTTCTTTCAAAATGGATGTATCTTCAAGAGGTTTTACAAAAATTTTAGCAATACATTTACATATTGAAAGGAATGACATTCATTGGATATGCTCCCCTGTTGTTGTGAGTATGGCTCCCAATTGCTTCGAACGCAACTCTACTGTGGCCCGCATGGCATCCTGGGTGTTCTCTTCGAAACTTTGCAGAGAAAAGGCTCCGGCTCATCCATGTGGATGCAATGTTTAGTGCAGGCTCTGCCCTCTAACATAGCCCACATAGGATGGTCCAGCACGCTGAAATCAAGGGATAGGAGAGCCATTCGTTCGAGATGTGAAATCGGAAAGAGTGCCTTAAAAGCGCTCCTCAACGTTTCTGCTTCCTATGCAGAAGTTGGGTCCTATTGAAAATTTCCTCCTCGAAATGGTCAGATACCGTAGTAACAGTGTTGCACCGAAACGTCCCTTGGCTCAGTCTGGTATCAAGTTGTATTCCTTTTGTAAACAGGCAGTGATGGTGAGCGACCGTAGTTGAGACCCCCGTCCAGACCATGATAAGGTTCGGCTGCTGCTTGTGGCGAAT
The DNA here is from genome assembly GCA_036418205.1 of Ostertagia ostertagi. NCBI lineage: Eukaryota > Metazoa > Nematoda > Chromadorea > Rhabditida > Trichostrongylidae > Ostertagia > Ostertagia ostertagi. Next base: position 30,187 of record MU869637.1, on the reverse strand, counting down.
ATTCCTTTCACTCTCACTGACTTCCTCAAGACCTCATGCGGGCATCCTCGGAAGTTTGAAGATTGTAGCTCGCTCCATGTGAGGAATTTTGTCGTCGATGAAAACGGTGCCCGCATAATCGCCATTTTCGGCCCTCGACACCAGCTCTTTGAACTTTTTGTCTCTGCTGTGCTCCTCCCGTTGGATTGAGCAGTGGTGCTTATGCAACTTATATATAATTCGCGTATGTGCGTGTGTGTCTGTGTGCTGTGTGTACGTCCGTCCGTCTTCCACGTCACAGCGTGCTTCGCTGCAGGCGTGAAGGGCTGTATTTTGGGTATGGGTAGGAGGTTGTATGTGATAAGAGTTGTTGAAACACAAATTTCACGGAATTCGTAGCGCGCGTTCCAGCAGCAGTGGGGTGCTGGTTCCAAGAAGTGATGTACAGGGTGAAACGGGAACATGATCGGTCGGGTGCAGGAAGTGATAAGGTCTGATTATGGCCGATAATTACAATATTCTTGAGAACATAGAGGTTATTTAAAGCCGTATTCTAGACAACTTATTTCACTTCATATAATCATCTCGTGTATACGTTGTTGTCATCAACATAAAATACCGTTCGACCGCTAAATTCCCAAAGTCCCTAAGAATGTATGATGGATGTTTAGCGATATACGATAATGGGTATTTCTATTGCAATCATTGGCATCAATTATTCGACCGCTAAATCATCCTGACATCTAAATGCATGGTGGTTGTTTACAGACACCACACTCCACCGCGCCTATCAGACTGTGAGCTTGAAAATGGGCATCCTTTGAAAGGCCAGCGCTAACGCATCCACGAAGCAGGTTATTGTTTAGCGGCGGAACCTAACCGGTTCACCGTTGGCAGCTTTACGACCCTCCATGCACGCATGCGGTGAGTGGGCGAGCTGAACTTTGTGCAACTCTATAATAGAAGTGAAGCAGTTTTTAATCTGACCACTCTCTACATTGAGTGTGTTACAAACGCCAGCGTTCTGGTCACCTTTCGAGCAACCCCGGGTATTGCAGTCGTTTCGCTTCTTCATGCTTTTCCTGAGATCCAAGATGTCAGAACTTGTGGGGCGGCCACAACAAAGACTACTTTTATTGGTCTTCTCTTTAGTGCACGGTAGGCCGCGGAGCGGTTGAAAATCCAAAGAAGCGCGATGCTCATCACCGGATGTCCGACCTAGCTGTGTGAGATTAGGCACTCTATTGAAGTTTAGGCGCACCATGAGATGCAGGCCAAACGCGTAAGCTCGGCTCCTTTGGTATGGTCATCATTAGGATATATTATGGATATGGATGAGGATATATTATATTATGTCTGCCAGTCTTGGAAGAAAGACTATAAGCCCCTACAGAATCTGAGCTCAAAATGTGGTGCAATATTTATGGGATACCCCTGTATGAGATAGTTTGTTGATGAAATCGCTGGGAGAGTCGTAGATCACTATGTTGTGATAGCAGGTTAGTAGTGGATTTCGCTGAACAGATCAGATACGTATTGATCAGGACATTAGGATATTAGGATAGTAGAGCAGGAGATTAGGATACTAGCATAGTAAGGGAAGCCATTCACAAGTATGCCATCTCTTCCTCCTCGGCATAATAAAGGGGCGGGGCCGGACGAGTGTGTACGCGCTAGTTTGATGCATAGCTCCACTGACCCGCTCGCACTCGAAGTAGCCGCTACGTCTTAATCTACGCTGCGTATCACGAAGTGTGCGCGAGGTATCGGATGCGAGACGAGTCCCTCTGAGCTCGCCGCGCAAGCGAAAGTAGGCCACCGCACGCGGTGGCTACCGGTCCTAGCAAGTTGTAACGTGACATTTTGCGGAGGACTAACGAGGAATGGTCAATTGGTCAGTCCGGCCGTTTGAAATGAGATGTAGTCCAATGGACGCGTCTTGCGACGCTGAGCTCAAATCCGTTTTCGTTATCTGCGGAACGATTCTCTGAAGAGAAGTTACGGGGGATTTTTCTCTTTGTGACTTTCCCACTGTGGCACCCTCTACATCACCTTAGCTCTTTCTTTATTTCCTGTGCAACTGCGAAAAGCTGTTTTGTTTTGATCACCATGTGAAGAACTATCACATACAGTCGGTATCTCGAACTCTGATTGGGCGTGTCACCGGAAATGACGTGGCAGCCATCGCACTTGCTAGATGCCACGTGGATAAGATACTCCGCCAGATATCAGCGAAGCATGCTGGAAGCAGCTTATCCGCGCAATTTCTATCAAGTGCGGTGGCTGCCACGTCATTTCCGGTGACACGCCCAATCAGACTTCGAGATTTGGAGTGTATGCTCACGAATTATTGAAATTTTGTATATTTACGAGCCTGTGTCCTTGTGTTTTGTCCCGTGTGTCAAAGTTCATCATAATAGAAAACCTAAAAAGACGGACGAGAGGAAAATTCCAAAGTCTGTCTCAGCCACATGTCAAGTGGGGACGCAAATCAACAAAATAACCAAATATAGACACTTTTTGGGCTCGTATGAGAAGCCATGAAAAAATGCAAAAACTTTGCGGTTCTATGGATCCGATCCTGTGACCTCTCCCGTATGAGTCTAGGGAGATATCCATTAGGCCACTTTGCCAACTGTGTGAGATGCTCTCTGGCTCTTCTTATGCGAACCGTGTAGGACAGGGAATGTAGAGGATGCCACAGTGAAAAAAGCCATAGTGAGAAGATCCCCCTCGTAACTTCTTTCAGAGAATCGTTCCGCAGATAACGAAAACGGATTTGAGCTCAGCGTCGCAAGACGCGTCCATTGGACTACATCTCATTATAAATGGCCGGACTGACCAATTGAGCATTCCTCGTAAGCAAACAAAAAAAAATCACTATGTAGAAATGGTACTACACTACGCAGATAGAGCAAAAAGCGTTGTATTTATCGTCTAGAGAGGCGGGTCCTAAACTTGGACAGCTACCTGTTTCAAACTGCGAGAACGCCAGCGACGTCACACGCGGTGACAGTTTTAGCGCGGCGGTCAAGGGGGACTCTTGACCGTCTCCTCGAGGTAACTTGTTTATCTTGTCCTTGAGTTGAATATTTGCCATAAGTTCACTTTGTAAAGCCCAGCTTGTCGCGTGCTTTCGAGCTGCGACAAGAGCACATCTGTGATACTCGGAGCTACTCTATCCCACCACTGAATATGATCTCCAACACGATTTGTTTATCCAATCTACTCCTTATCTTGTTTATCTTAATTCATCTTACGATAAGATCGCACGAATTATGTCAAAAATAGAATCATCGCTAGGCAGTCAGAAAACATACCCTCTCAGGAGCGGACCAATCTACTTATGGTTAACAGCCGTGTCGCAACTACGAGACCTTTCATCGTGCTACTACACGACAGTAGACTCCTCCGCAGATATCGCCGGTTACCGTGTGGTTTTTGAGCGTCATGGCCGATTTGGTGGCGGGGTGTCCGGCACCACTTTTTTCGCATACGGTGTCCATCAAAATGCATCATGTCAATGTACGACGAGGACAAGGACAGATATTTGCCGCATTGGCTATATGCCATACCGCGGATGAGCAGGAGGCCTTGTCGCTAAGCGGCTACGCTGAAGGGACCTCGAACCACGAGTAAATACGAACTGTACGCGACCTACCCGGAAGGCAGTGGAATACGCAGACTGCTGATAGGCGGAGCTACAGCAAATCCCTGGCAGAAATCCGGGACGTCGATGGAGATGATGCCGGAACCTAGCGTGGGGCGCGACTAGAAACCCCCTTGAATAAAGCCGAACGAACGTCACGGCACTTAGTTTTGCGGATCAAGCACTGAAGAGGTGATGGGCGGGAACGCCCAAACGCACAGAAAACACTTTCCCCTCTTCAACTTTACCTGGTCCGCGTTTTCTTGTGCGCAAGAAACTAAGGTGAGCTTAAGTTTTTCCATAATTCTGAGAGAGTGTTTGTTTTGCATTGGGCTTTCCGCATACAGTGACTTTTCCTTACGCCCGTCCCCCTCTCATACAGAAGCGTCAAAAAGAATGTGTGTTGTGAAACGTACATGTAGCATGTGAAACAGATATTCACAGTGCCTTTTGCATTGCACTAGTACTCAGCTACCTGAAGCGGCTGGCTGCGTTCATGCAACAGCGGCTCCAAAATCATGTTTTACAAAATTTACATTCAGCAACTACAGATACACGCAGTGCGACAAGGATAAACGGCTCAATGTTCGCGGAGTAACCATTGCGCTCTGGTATTTTATTTCGAGGGGGCATCAGGTAGGCAAAAAACGATTAATCCTTAGTGCTCTTTATTCCGGTCATGGTATCTTTACACAACGAAGTCTTTTTATTTTACTTGCCTCTTCTCGATCGCTATCCTCATCCTGGATAACCAGAAACGCAAGTCGCACATCTTTTTGCCGCTCTACTTCGGACCCTTCTGCGCCACAGTTAGCCGCATAGCCGTACGACAGGACGTACGTAGGACAGGACAAATTTTTAAAACTCAAATAGTTTTCTTCCAAAAAAGTATTTGAAATGTTGCGGATGTTCAATATTTCAAAAAATCGTCCCGTTGTTCCGTTTTTGTGCACACGCGAGTTTTCGACATTCAAACATTCATAACTTTCTTCATAATCAACTTTTTGCAAACAGCATACTGAGTTTTCCAACGATCACTCTCTCAAAAAATAGTCCCGTTGTTCCGCTTTTGGGGGGTTTGTGGTCCGATTTTTGAGAAGGCGCGAGTTTTCGACATTCAAACGTTCATAACTTTCTTCATAATCAACTTTTTGCAGATATCTAAGGCTAATTAGGAACTAGAAAGATTAGAGCTTCCAAATAAGTGCTTTTTTAAAATAATCACTCGCTCAAAAAATAGTCCCGTTGTTCCGTTTTTTTTCACCTTGATTTTTTCAAGCCATTTTCCTGGACCGCGACTATGCAGTCTTCAAAGCCCATAACTTCCTTCAAAATTGATGTGATGAGAAGCGGTGAAGTCTGTTAGAATTTATTCGAAGAGCTTTCTTCTGCCTCAATTTTCCTACGGCGTCTCTAGAACTCAATTCAGCAAATTCGCTACACTTTGTTTCGCTTAGATTTTATTTGAAAGCATCAAAACTCTTCAGAAAGTTTGTCTGCTTACGGCCGCTGACAGAGGAGGCGTTTTTATGGGAAAACGCCTGCTCGGGTATACGCCGTGCACCTATCTGTGGGCAGAAGTCGCACTCGCATTTGAAAGTCCTCCATTTTCCTGAAGAAGGTGTTAGTATCGTGATTGAGTTGCATTGTACTGTTATATGGCACTCTTGTTTCACTTCCCCATGAACTGCTCTACACTTTGTTCTCCTTGGGATTTCAGGAATGTTCGATCATCGAAGACAGACCATGTTTTTGCACTACGCTGTAACAAAGTTTTTGGCTATTGTAATCTTGATCTATGCTGTCGAGCGAAAGCGCCGTCCGTGTATTAAGGATAAAAATGGCCTCAAATCGAGCACTACAGTGCGTTTCAAAAGTATGTGCACACCCTCAAAATTCACGTTTGAAAGGGAACCATGAGGTTTCGTGCTATGAAAATCCTTCTCAATCGATTTCTCGTAGTCGATAACCTATCAATGGAAGCAAAGCAGATAATATCGCCTCACTTTCGGAAAAATTTTTGGATGAAATTTTTTTCTTTGTTTCAAAAGTATGTGCACACTTGAAGAAGATCAGATTTTGGCGCCGAATTTTCCACCGATTTCAATCCGACTTTGCTGTTTTCATTTCGTCATCATGTCAATTCGCGCCATACTTCTTCCTGAAGATGAGCAAGCTCAGATCAAGGTTCTGCATGATAATGAACGTTCCAATCTAGAAATCGCACGATAACTTGGTCGTTCTCCTTAATGCATTCGAAGATTTATCTGGCACCCTGATAATTATACTCAGCACACACTCCGCTCCATCCACGATCCTTGACTGCTCAGAACAACAAAAGAGTAGCACAGCACATACACCACTCGACAGACGCTGAGAAAGGCTACTCACTTCAAGGCCCAGCACAAGTTAGCCACATTGGAGTCTGCTCGTACAGACATGGCAACATAGGATAGGACACCGGGCGAAGACACGGTTTTTCGAGAATTTCCTATTTTCAAAACAAGCAACTTTTTATGGACTTTCTCTCCTCAGGTAATCTTAACTCATGGAAAGAGTTCGATCTTGACGGGCCGGGTGGATTTTGCTACTACTGGAGAGGCTTGGCCGTGAGTCGCTCGTGCTCTCGAGAAGGAATTTCGGAAGAGGCCCGTTGATGGGTTTCGCAATCAGCGGAAATTCAGAAGTTGCCGTTCCATTATTGCGTATGAACTGTAAAGAATACCAAGCAGTGCTCCAATGTCACCTGTTGCCCTTCCTTAGCGAAGCGGAGCGAAAATTGCATTTTTAGCAACAGGACCACGTGTCTTTCGATGCTTCGCAATCTACCAAAGAATGGCCTTAACCAAATGGTGCTGAAGCGATAGATTGGCTTGTGTGTCCTCCTTACTGCAACCCTATAGGGAGCCCTTGATCAAGGCGTTAACTTTAGCAACCGGCAGTATAATACCGCGGATGAACTGAAGGCGGCGGTAGAGGCTATTTGGGCCGACAGCGACGAAACAGCTATGCCAAACGTGGTTCAGATTATGCCGGACAGGATGTTTGAGCTAATTAGAAACTCTGGAGGCCCCACTGATTTCTAATCTCACGAGGAAAGGTCACCAGGCCGGTCCGGCCATTTGCAATGAGGTGTATACCTATGCATTCGTCTTGAGACGATAAGCTAGAAACCGCTTTTCTTATCTGCTAAACGGTGCTCTGAACGGAGTTACGGAAGTTTTCCCCTCAACACTGTACTTAAACGCAGTATATGAGCGCTATCATTGGAGTCGCCACTATAAGCCAAGCGGGAAGGAGCACGTCGTGGTTGACGTGGCGTAAGTGGTAACGCTCCAGGCTTGTAGGCGAGAGGTCATGGGATCGGTCTCTCGTGGTGTTTGTTGTTTTGCCTTTTTGAAAACATGACCAGAAAGGCTTTTAGCGACAGTATCTCCTCAATTGCTGCCTTTACCTGCCTGTGTAAGGAGTTAGGGAGCACCTCTGCGCAGGTTGAAAGCTATTTTTAATTAATATTTGCCATGACTGAAAACGACGCTCATAGCCCACTGATAAGGTGTTTTTGCGGTAAACGAGTATGATATTCGTGTTCAGGAGACCGAATTTTCCCTGGTTACAAGTTTCCAGCTGAATCTGAGATTTTGACCTACACTCGAGAAAAGGGCAGTCAACATACAGTCAAACGAGAAGGTATGAATCGAAAACTAACTGGAAAAGCACCTTCCCTGAATTTTGATGCAGAGTCATGTAAATCATTTCCGTTATGCGGGAATGTGAGCCGTTGAACGTTTCTCTTTTCAAAATCTTGGTTGGAAGAGCAATTTCCATGCCAAGAGTTCAACGATAGGTTGATGATATGATGGTTGACTCACCTCATTTTTTAGGGTTGGGTCAAAATCTCAGATTCGGTAGGAAACTTATCTCCAAGGGTAGTTTGATCTCCTGAACACGAATATCACGCCTGTTTGCCGCGAAAAAGCCTGACACGTGCATTACGGGCACCATGTTCATACATGGACGACTACTGCCCAAACCTGCAAGGAACTGCTCGAAATTTTTTCGTACAGGGAACTAACGGCAAAGTTGATAAATTAAGAAGTTAGAAGCTTTCTGGCTACATCTTCACGAAGCACAAATGTCTGGCTACATCTTCACGAAGCACAAAAGAAACAGACTCTCCGAGGAGCCGTTCCCCGACCTCTTGCTCGCGAGTTCGGGGCACTGCCACTGCGCTTCCTTGCTTTATAACTACGTTCAGAGAATCGTTTAGCAGATAAGGAAGGCAGTTCTGAGCTCAGCGCCTCGAGGCGACTTCAACGGTATACGACTCATTGCAAATGGCCGGACCGGCCTGATGACCTTCCCTCGTCAGCTATGTTTTTGTCTTTTGTTAAGTGTGCACATACTTTTGAAACAAAGAAAAAAATTTCATCCAAAATTTTTTTTCGAAAGTGAAGCGATATTATCTGCTTTGCTTCCATTGATAGGTTATCGACTACGAGAAATCGATTGAGAAGGATTTCATAGCACGAAACCTCATGGTTCCCTTTCAAACGTGAATTTTGAGGGTGTGCACATACTTTTGAAACGCACTAGTGCTCTGACACTGCACTTTTCAAGCCCTGTTGCATCCGCGTCTCTCTGGATACGACCTCCTCCCTTTCGTTCGGCCGAACGACCCCCTCGTTGTTTTCGCCGCAAACGTCTTGGTTACCCGGTTGAAGCGCGATTTAACCGGGTCCTTATGGGACGCGCCGTATGCTTCACCCCTTCGGATTCGAGGACTCTCTTGAAAGATAGAATATCCCTTGGATAACATGCGAATTCTGGATTCTTTACCTTGTGTCGCTAATAAATATCGAGAACGTGCTTCGACAATCACTACGCGCGGACCCCGTATGAACTCGAAAATTGATGTGCAGAATATAACATACTAATGGAAATCTGGCCTGGCACCAATTCGATTCTTGTCCTCCTACAGTGATGATCCTACTGTATCGATCCGGTTCGATCTCTTCTTTCCAGCGGGCCAATACGTCCCCTCCCCTGTCAACGTGTCGAGGATTTCTCAACCCATGCCTGTCCTCGAGCACCAGTCGGCCACTCTCGTTGTCCAGTGATCATCGATGAGTTTAGCACACGAACCGCGGCAACACTCCAGCTTCGATTTGTTGATGGTTTCCGTTACGTCATTACCCATCATGCGATGGTGTCAGTGGGTATGCGGTCTGGAACCGAAGCGCTGCACACGGCTCTCTCCATGTCTCGTTGTGTGACCATAAATTCTTCCTCCTTAAAGGCTGCATTGCTCCATGTGTCCGCCCCGTATAATATGTCGCTTGCTATCTGTTCACATAGTTTCTGTTTTTTGATGTCCGCTAGCTAAAGTGATTATACGCTTTTTGTGTTTTATTTATGTTTGAGGAGCAAGGAGTCCAGAAGATTAGCTCGTCAAATTGCTAATCCCAATTGTTACACAGCACGACGAGGCACAGGCGAAGCAGACCTCCATCGCGGACGCAGGAGAGTGAATCGTATCTTCAGCCTCCGTTCATATCGGACCACTTTAGCGCAGTATCCAACAATGCCTAAGGAGAGCGGAATTAGCCAACGATCTTCTTGATCACCACACAAAGAGACAACATCAAACACCAGTTGGTCAGGAATCGTCTCTATGATCGAATCTGTTCGTGGAAACTGCGTTATCTGCCCGTATGGAAAAGTTGGAGACTGTGCACAAAAATCTGTGGTTTACCAGCTTCAATGTTTAATATGATGCTTTGTACATTGGAGAAACTGGCAGACAATTGGGCGTACGAGTGAGAGAATATCTGGCTAGCAAACGAAGAAAAATCAGAAAAATCACGATTGTTCCGCTTAGTAAGCCCAAAGGGAAAGTCATGCTAGTTGGAGTCAAGTGCACAACATCAGCTTACGGAAACATAGTGATGCAAGAAGAAACGTGTTAAAAGCTTCATCGTTGCAAGCGATAGGTTACAGCATGTAAGAAGATTCAAGAGAAAAACCAAATTTATTCATTGCTACTATTCATTGCTACTGACCATCGACCCATTCGATAACACATTTGGGGTGGGCTTTTGAAGTATGCTCCTATATGTATGTTGTAGCCGCCTCCACATGTTGCCTATTGCAACCCAAGTATAGTATCTCTTGATATTTCTAGTTGAAATTTGCTGCAATTTGCTGAGTAGTTACTTGAGCTCCTATCTTTGTCTATCTTTTTGATGACGCCCACGGGTATTTAGCGATCGGACAAACAGGCGGACCGGCATGCGCACAACCCACCAAGACGTTTTGACAAACCGGCGCACAATATATCCGAATTGTTGGTATATATTGGTTGACCCATAATTTCCTGGCCGATTTTTGTTCAAATTCAATTTTCTTCATGTCAAATTAGCTTCATAATGAAATAAGTTGATATGTTGAAGAACACATCAGGACCTTCAGCCAGGATGTTTCAGAAGCTCAAATGCGCAACGGATAATTAGTAGGAATTGAAATAGATCAACGACCAAACCAACATTATGCCTTACGACAATTTAAGAAGAACCTTGCAAGGAGCGCGGTAGGCAAGATCAGCGCTACGTTTGCCCCAGTCTTTGCTACTGATCGGGCACTGAGCTATTGGCTCAATAGCATCGGCAAAGACGATAGGAGCTGCAAAGTTCGACCTCATCATGGACCTCCAGTCACTTTCGATGAGGACCCCTTGCGCAACGAATAGGAAGTGCATCCGGACGCTATTAGCAGGAAACTGTAGCAAACATCTGCAGCCTACGCTCCATGAATCGACACCTGAATGGAATGGACTGTAGCAGAATGAACTCTCGATGGAAACAGCATGCATCAACTGACCATGACCGAGAAGCACGCCTGACCATCTGCAGAAATTTCATTCTGCGACCGTATAGACAGGATATTCCCTAGTTGTCACCAGTGCAGATGAGTCAAGAGTCCACCACGATAACAACACGAGGCACGCCTGGTGGCTACCTCGCAGCCTGGATCCACCATCTCAACCAAAGCCCGAGCTCTTTCATCAGAGGATATTACCCCTGTTTGTTGGATTCGCTGGGTATCCCGTTTTGAGAACCGCTTCACGTTATGCAGACAAGCATGCAGAGGTAACCATGGAATAACTCCCAAGATGGCCGTCGCAGTGCGGGAGAACGGTTCGAAACGTCTCAAAATCTCCTTCCTCCAAATGAACGCCCGGCCTCACATTGCAAAAGATAACTCGCCACGTTTGAGGGGAACTGGCTGGACCACGATACCACATCTGGGACTCTTCTGACACGACTACGACATTGCTCCATCGTACTGTCTCCTCCCCAGCGCACTGAAGTTGCTGCTACGAGATAAAAAGCTCGGTGAATACAGCCATTCGAAAATCAACCTCTCCGAACTCATCCTCCTACAGCTTCACTCGTTCTTAAAGGAATGCATCCATCTCGTTCCCAGCAAATGCGATGAGCATCAGTGGTTGCGATGTGGTTGACAATCTTGATTGAACTGATTCGGAAAAGAAATTCTTAGAAAACCAAATCTCGAAATTAGGCCAGAACTTGTGGGTCAGCCCGATATTATAGATATAACAATGTGACTAGTCCTAATGAAGAGACTTAGGAAGGCATGAAAACGAAACAAAATAATATCATATGAACATTTGCACCTGTAAAGATTCACACCCCTCTGCTTCACGACTGTGGCCCTACATGTGCAATTTTGCGCGTGTTTTCCTCACTGCACCAACGAAATGTCCTCATATCAAAGTAAGTGATATCATATCTGATATTAATTATATGAAATTACTATTAATCATTCAATTGATTGTTTCAATTCTTGATTGATGAAAAAATTTTGTAATAATAAAAGTGGATTGGAGATTTGGCAATCAACTCATCTCCTTGGCTTTCAAAGTAAGGAATTATAAACCTTTTCACTAAGACAATTTTACGAACAGGATCTCACTTTTTAGTGGAAAGAGAACCCTTCATTCATCGATGAAGGATTGAGTGAAACTTATTACGGAAATGTTTTACAGACTGTTGCAATGCTACCGTATTGCTTCAAAACTTATCCGGACAAGTCGTCGTCGTGGCCTGAGTTAATGGCATTGTTCAAGATGAACCTATCGAATTCAACGGGTGGCATTGTATCGTTGTTAATGTTGTGTGAACACTAAATTTCGGTACTGATTCGTGGAATGGAATGAGAAGTATTATGATCGACTTACTCAAATGCGCATTTGAACCTGCTCGTCGGGGGCGTTATCGACTTGAAGGAATCTTGCGCGAAAAAATCTTGATTCTGTTGTTATTCTTTGTGTGCCACACAGGTTTTGTACGGTCGAATCTTTATTGAGACTGACGTTTCGACTAACTCGTCGTTCTCAAAGTCCTGAAAGCGTTTTGGGGGGGGGGGGGGGGGGGGGGGGGGGGGGGGGGGGGGGGGGGGGGGGGGGGGGGGGGGGGGGGGGGGGGGGGGGGGGGGGGTGTTTGTATCACATTTGACGAAGGCCATAATGCTTGGTCAAATGTAGATAATAATGAGCGGATAGGTAACATTTGAGTGTTTCAAAACGCTTTCAGGACTTTGAGAACGACGAGTTAGTCGAAACGTCAGTCTCAATAAAGATTCGACCGTACAAAACCTGTGTGGCACACAAAGAATAACAACTGTTCAAGATCAAAATGCCCAGGTTTCAAGAAAGGCGGACATGGAGGAAATCATGATTCTATTTCAGCCATAAATCACTGGCTTGAGACTCATTATCCACGATAATAGTGAAAAGAACTGAAGTATTGCTTTCGTTTTGATTAGAAATTCGAAAACTCGAAAAGGCTGCTACGCGTTGCGAACGGACGGACGTCTTTCACGAATGCTGGCGACGGGGATGCTCAAACTTGGTTCTTGGAGTGCATTCACTAGAAGCTCTTTCTGGCCTTCTGCTTCGTTGCATTCACATCTTACACTTCTACTCCATCCTATTCCATCGATCGATTTGTCTCCACTCTCCGAAATCGCGCGCTTTAACCCGATTCTCTCATTGCGTCGCCTGGTACGTAGCCGGCCAAACGCCGTCTTCTTTCCATGCCTCGCTGGCTCTGCCTCCTGGTCCTTCGATGGTCCATAACGTGTAGTTTTTGTACGTTTGTTTCTCTTCAGAAACCGAATCTTCATGCGTGAAACTTTGTGTGCTATTTCCAGTGATCACAACTGACATATTCATGTTAGGAAAGAGTGCAAGAATTTTCCGCGCAAGATTCCTTTAAGCTTGTTGAAGTGCACATCCCGTTGACTTGTGAAAGCTATTGGTGTAACTATTACTCATATGTTTCAGTTACATCATAGATTAAGCTATGTCAGCGACCCGTTCACAAAAATCATGACTTTTAATAGGAACTGAAAATCGGCTCCCATTATGTACAGCAGAAAACAAATGATGTAAACGGTGCTATAGGATACGGAAGTGAGAAATATACGGAGGTAAATCGAATTCTTGCCAATCGGGCTGCTGATACTGGAGGCTGCATAGTGGCACGATCGCAGATGCACAATATCATTGAGGAAAGGCCAACATTAGATCGTACGGTGGAGAAGAGGTACGAGTGAGCAGCTCGCGCCCTCCCAAGCTGTGCATTCATTTATGCTTATTTAGACTTCTTATGCCGTCATTTAATCATAATGATATCATTTTTCCCGTTGACGGCCCATTGGGACGCTGTGGACCATCTCTCCGGGTACGGTGGCCAAAGCTTCTAGATATTTCTATCTTTCAGCAGAAAGTAAAACATAGATGGCAAGTTCAGTGCGCCATAAATATGGCGAAATTTAATTATAGCATAAAAGTGAACTAAACACGGTAAACCTCTACAAATTTACTTTCTGCGGTAACAACGGAAGAACTGTAAGACCACCAGATATGGTTGTATTCAGCATGATTTTCGTTGCAGACGCATCGAACACGCTTTAAGTGCGATTCAGATCACATCACCCATCTCAAAGACGACAATTTCTCGAACGGGAAGGAAAATCAAACGCGCAGAGCTCCAGTTGTTGTCAGCACGGATCGTTCAATTGATAGCGAATACCATGCAGCTATTTTTTCCGCGACAATCTGGGCAGAAATCTTCGTAGGGATCCAACAACCTCAGTTTTTGTCGGGAAAGGCGTCACGATCATTTGACAGGTCTATGTCAGGAATGTCCTCGAGAAGTTACCACCTAGGAAAACAGACCGTTTTGTGATGATACTGCATGGCCGCTTCAACATGACTGAATCACAACTTGCAAAAGAGAGAATTAAGACTGTTCTTCGATCGATGTCTTTGGATCTCTGGAATGCGATTTTACCTGACATCAAGCCATTGTACATCAGTGAAAGCGGAGTCGCGCGTTAAGACATTTCATAATAGAATCCTGATGAAGTCAGTGTTTAAAATGTGGGTGTGGGCTATATTCCTCTGAACAATCTTGTGTGTTGCTTTCGGAGCATACTGGACGTGTACATGCTTTCCTGAAGACTAAGGATACAGGATCGCATACGTTGTTACAATATGCTGGAGAGTCTGCTCAATGTAGGTCAGCCAGACGGTTGTTTCTTTTTGCACCATTGTGCAGCAGTAATGCTTCATCGTCCGTCACTCCTCATCAAGTGTCCAGCAACTCTGTGGCTTCACTTCATCGTTGTGAGAATAACGTCTTTGGCCCTCGGCATTACTCTTACATAAGATCTTCAAGAAATCAGCAGTGAAGGCTCATTCACACTTTATTGGCAAGCTTTCGCTGTATAACAGCTTCTTCAGGCCTTAAAATTACATATCAAAGTACACAAATACATCGCACTGAATTCCTTAAAAGCATAAGCTCACGTAAGTACTAACCAGTCTGGTGACAATAACCGCTAAATTCTGCAATACAATATATACACAAGTAACAACTGTTAAGGACACAATGCAACGGAAGGACGGCTTACCCCGACACCACTCCCACGCAATTAAAAGTTACTACAAATGCGATGTGCGTGACTATTGTAAGGAATCTTTATCGCCACCGCTAAGATATTAATCTCAGTGCCTCCATGAGCTCATCCCTGTTGTTCATTTCGGGGGATAAGCGTTTTATAGCAAGTGCTTCAAGCAGTTTCCTCTCTATGAGGCATCCCTTGTGCGATGTGCTTCTTGTTGGTATAAAGTACACGATGCCGCGAAAACGCACTCCCTGGGTAAGAAGATGGATTTCCAGTGCTTGGTGTAATGTTTCACCTCGTTTATGTAGGGGGCGTGTATGCTATACGAAGTTATTACGGACCGCATCCTTCGCATGTGACCAAGTACACTACCACGTAGCTGACAAATTTTACTGTACGACGCAGTACGTACAGTTACTCCGGCCACATCGTTCTTCATAAATTCGTGATGATGTCAGCAAGCTTTTCAGGTTGGCAGGTGGTCGAAATACCAATTTGACTGGAAGACCTGACGACTTGATGACATGGTTCACTTTCTTTGCTATTCTTTCATTTACGTACGGTAAAGACACCGACAAGAGCAACCCCACCCTTAAAGTTGCTGTATTACACCGCACGAGGGATGCCCATTAGAGAGGAAGCTGCTTGAAGCACTTGCTATAAAACGCTTATCCCCCGAAATGAACAACAGGGATGAGCTCATGGAGGCACTGAGATTAATATCTTAGCGGTGGCGCGATAAAGCATTCCTTACAATAGTCACGCACATCGCATTTTTAGTAACTTTTAATTGCGTGGGAGTGGTGTCGGGGTTAGCCGTCCTTTCGTTGGATTGTCCTTAACAGTTTTTACTTGTGTATGTATTGTATTGCAGAACACCAGTCTGGTTAGCAATAACATGAGCTTATCTTTAAGGAATTCAGTGTGATGTATTTGTGTATTTGAAATATAATTTTAAGGCCTGAAGAAGCTGTTATACAGCGAAAGCTTGCCAATAAAGTGTATGAATGAGCCTTCACTGCTGATTTCTTGAAGAAGATCTTACACAAATGAGGCTCAGGATAGCTCGCTTTTATCATATCTTACATCAGAGTTGTGGATCTTAATTTCTCGCTGTCGACTCGACCTAGGCTCTCAAGGCGGCGCTTGACTTATTCTTGAGCTAACTTCAGTTGCCTTTTTTCCTGCATAGCTGAGAGCTTCTAGACCTTGTAGAAGTGAGGTGATCTTCAACTCGATGCGTACGAGCTGTAATTTGTGCCTGAAGCAACCAAGCTCAACGATCTTGCAGTTTTCCGATTTACGACGCAAAGCCTTTGTAGTATTTTACCGTGTTCATTTCAAATTACGCTTTCGGGTCATAGTTTCTTTGCATTGCGTATATTAGAGGTAACATTGCTAGAAATCAATGCTTGTATCCTCAAAATAGAAAAGGGTCCATACTGTGAGTTGCAGTCGACTCTGGAATGCCCGCTGTCCGATCCGGATTGGCCGCGATGTTCCGTGCAGCAGATGGTGCTCCGTGACCAGCGACATTGGCTCACAAAACTCTGTGCGCTGGTTCCTGATCAGGGTTAGTTGTGGTTTCTCACAGTGAATTCAACATTGAGTTTTCAGTTCCAATTTCAGTTGCATGGCGTACACTACTGCATGCGGTAATGTCGTTCAAACCATCTATGCCTTTGCCGCCCGTGAAGCTTCCACCTAGGTGCCTTGCACATGCGCACCGACGAGTCCACCCTCCGGAAACAAACCCTGCTGATGGCAAAGGTTACAGCTATGCAAGGGGTCTAAGCAGACGATTCGGCTATGAGTAAGTCGACGAGCTACTGTCCATGTTCATTCATTGTGACTGCAGGGGTTTAAGGTCATCCAGTGATGCAATGTCAACTGTTAGTCGTGGGTCGTCTGACTGGTGAGTACAACATTTTACGTATAATGAACTCCGACTAGAATTTGATGCACGGTTCATCTTTGCAACCTTCTTTCAAGCTTGTGCTTAGGGGCGCGCTTCACAACTGGTGTAGGGTGTGAGAAAATCAAATGCGGTACTCAGTCAAAACGAAGAGAGCGAGACCGAAACTGACGGCACCTCACTCGTTGGTTGCCCACCCCCTCCCCTCTGTGCCCAAAGTTATAGTCTCGACGACAAAACGTACTGATTGACTAAGACTGTGATACAGCCAATTAACATAATCTAGATATTAGTAACTTCGTAGTTATTCGTAGAACGCTCGCCTAACAAACGTAACGCAGCATTCCAAGAAGGGTTATTGCCTTCACGGTGGAGCACCATGCAACCCATGCAAACCTTCTGTCACAGGGTCTCAAGGCTACATTACCTAATCTCACCTCCATTAATGTCATCAAGGGAAGCGCTATAAACGATGCAGTAAAACGAGACAAGATAAAGTTTAGTTGAAATCAGCGTGATCCTGATAAAAAATATAGCTACCCAGGCACCAGAGACGATTTTCAGCAAATATAGCCGAGCACCAAGAACAAATCAAGTGAGTGGGAGAAGATATACCAGGGAAGTACATCGAAGATATGACATCGAGTAGGTTTTGTTGAACGATTTCCTCTGGTGAATGGTTGACCTCAACCGAGGCAGAAACTAGATCGCATGCATCTCTCCCCTTGAGGTCCCTCTTCTTCGTGAATCCAGACTCGCTCCCTTTATGCTGAGTATGCCGCGGGTCCAATAAAAGAGAGAAAATCTCAACTATATCGAACCGATAAATATGATTGTAATATTGGATTGGAAAACTCTGAATTTTATCTTCATCCGAATCGACCGAATATAAGGCTCTGAACGTCTACGTGAATCGAATATTGAGACAAAAACTTAGATTGAATGGATTTTGAGTAAGTGATCGAATAATGAATACCGAGGAGTATCAGAAAGCAAATGCAGCCGATTGAGAAACGAATAGCAAAGTAATAAGGGTTCGAGGATTCATACTGGGTAATGTGACATTTTCACAAAGGACGACTTTGCCGTCACCGCTGTTGTTTATGACTGGCTTGGTGCACATATTATCTATCTTCGCCTGTAAAAATATGCACTACTCTCATTCTGTTCATGCATAATGTTTGCATATCGGGCCAGTGAGAATCCTGCTGCGCTCGCCAATTATCGGATCACTGGCACTCGAACTGCATTCTTTTTTATCGGTGGTGTGGGGATTTATGCCAAAACGGTGTTTTCATTGGGTGTCTCATAATTCCTGTCGAATTTTTGTTCAAATTCGAATTTCTGCCAGTCAAATAAATGTCATTGCGAAACATGCTGATATGTCAAATAGTGCGTATATGTAGAGTGGTAACAAGCGATTTTGAAAGTCAAAGTCGCGCGTATAACTATCTACGATCGAAATATCGAATGATGGACGCCTAACTAACGGTCACGGCTTATTGCTCAAATACATAGCGGCGCTCTGCAAGAGTCCATCGGAAAATCCGCGCTGCGTTGGGGTCCTTCCTGCTACTAGTCAGGCCCTGAGGCACTGGTTCGGTTGCTGTGGCAAAGGCGATGTGCTGTCAACCTCACCCTGGACCTCCTCACTTTCGATGAGGACCCCATGCGTCATGAATTGGAAGTGCACAAAGATGCCCACCACCAGCCTTGATGCAGATAGCCTGGCAAACCCGATGCGCCATCGCTCGCCATCTGAATGGAAACGGCTGCTGCAGTATTAAGCCTCAATGGGAACGTATGCACCTACTGACCATGACCGAGAAGCACGTCTGACCACGGCTGCGGTAGTCTTCTCTCTTCTTTGACGGGAATTTCCTAGCTCAACACACGGTACACCTGATGACTACCTAGCAGCCAGGACTCATCAGCTCATCCAAAGCCCGAACTTCATGTTCCGAGGATATTGCCTTGATTTGTCCGATTAAGTAGGTATCTCGTTTTTATACCCGCTTTGCTATATGCAGGCAAGTGTTTTGGGTGCCATAGTGGAACAACTTCTGTACTTCGGCCGCAGCAGTGCGAGGGAACCGTCCTTAACCTCTCAGAATCTCGTTTCTCCAAGTGAACACCCGACCTCACACTGCGAAGATATTTCGCCACGTCGAGGGAAAGTTGGCTGGACCAAGGTACCATATCCATCGTATAAGCCCTGACATAACTCCATCGGGATAACCTCTTCTCATTTTCAAGCATTGGCGCGAGATAAACAAAAAAAAAGAAATAAGGCCTATGGATTGGCAACACCCCCACACACAA
The DNA here is from genome assembly GCA_036418205.1 of Ostertagia ostertagi. NCBI lineage: Eukaryota > Metazoa > Nematoda > Chromadorea > Rhabditida > Trichostrongylidae > Ostertagia > Ostertagia ostertagi. The sequence continues at coordinate 11,327 of MU869637.1, read as the reverse complement.
TCCATAGGCAAGTTTTTCAATTCTTAGCTTCACACATACTGGGAGAAAAGCACCCTGAAGTTTTTAAAAAATGGATGCATATCATTGATTATGGTAATGGTTATATTTCATCATTCGGTTTTTATTAAAGATAAAACTCAAAGAAAAAAGTGTCAAATTCAGACAGAAATAATGGGACAACTCAATAGGTACTAAGTCGCTCCTAATGCACAGTGAGTCGCGCATTTGCTATGTTGCGCTCCCCGACGCGCCTTTTTGACAAGTTGATAAAGTGCACGTTTCGGGTTTTCTCACCGCTTAGGACCGGAACAGTTTTGCAGGGGCCACCGCCTCATTTCACTTCCGTAGGTTTTGAACATTAAATGCGCAATACATGGATGCGATAAAGTATTTTCAATAATATTTGGTGTTCATATTTTCGATTTCGAAGTGGCGCAAGCGCTCGGTGCTTGTAAAAGTGAGGCGAAAGACCTGCTGCTTCAATTTGAACTGTAGTTGCAGTTCCTTAGGGTGCCCATAAGTTGCAGCTGATTGAGAGCAAGTATCTCTTGCCTATATGTTTGGCAGTAGGTAGTACTTTAAGCGGTTTCGGTAAGCATCAAGAGTTTTGAAAAGAAGAACTATTCGAAACGCCATGAATTATGAAAATTACATCGTGAGAAATCTGTTCGACATAAAAGCCCTTACTAATATTGACATGCTCGAATTTTGAGTGAGCTACTATGATATGTGTTCACATGTAGTCGTAACTCTCTCCGTGACACCGCATGACTTTGAAGGGTCGTCCACAACAGGCATTAAAGCGTTGACGACAGCGTTGGGCGATTTTGTTAGCAGTTTGTTTATCCCACGAGCTTCCTTATCATTCCATTCTGTAGACGGACAGACGGACATACATACATACGTATACGTGCGTGCATGCACGCTACATGCACACAGACACACGTACAAATACAAACCGCCTCACCAAGTTAGCGGTTTATGTAATAGAAGGATACATGTTCATGGAAACGTGAAGAAAATCAGGAGTGAAACGGGCTGATAAGTTAGTAGGACTCGGGAACTTACTTACATGGATAATTTGACGTCTGGTTGATCAGCACGGCGGTTGACCTTACGTGATTAATGCTCGAATGGCTTTGTTATCAGTAGTTCGTAATATTTTCTGCTATTGTTTATTACTTGTGAGCACATAAATATCATTATAGCGAAATTTGGAAGCTATTCGATCACAAACTAAGAAACTAGGAAGCTTTGAAAATTGGCCAGCTTCTTAGTTTTTAGCTTATGTCGAAACAATTCCAAATTTCTTAGTTATGTCGAAAAAGTTTATAATCTTGCACAACATTATATCTAATTTGATAAGAAAATGAATACAAGTATTCTGGAAATGATTGACACTTACCTAGCGGGCTTAGCTGAGACCAGCACCGATTGCAGTGGTGCACTTGCAGCAAAAACTTGCAATGCTAACAGAAACACACAATAAAATGGTGGGTTCGAAGCATAATTGGGAAGGGGGGAGGTCGTCTGAAGTAATCTATACAGTGGGTAGTAGAAATGTGCTGTAATAGGCGGTAAATGCAGGCATTTGGATTTGATGGTGACAGTTGGCCACCGCCAGGCAGGGCCGAAAAGCTTCTTCGACATAACTATTACGTCAGGATTATGTAGGTTAGACCACGTTGACGACTCAACATTAGGCCTATCGGGCGACGTTTAAGTTGATGCATGAGACCGCTTTTCCTGCGATTTTGTTAAGTCCTAGGTTTCTCCAGCGTACCTGAGGCGCAGCACTGCCGAATTGAATGGGTCGGCTCGGAGCGTATCATCTAGTATCTTCTGCAGTGCTTTTCATTGAGTTGAACGCAGCTCATCCAGCCTCTCGACGTCTTCATTAACGCTCACGGAAAGATTGTTCATCATGTTCAGCTGCTTTCAAGACATATGTACTTTTCAGCGTCTTCGATTACTGCTTCCTTTCAGGAGTACAGGGGCGCTGTCTAGTTGAGAATGGATTCCGCATGACCTTTGTTTCGGAGGTGTTGATAACAAGACCGCAAGGGCCTCCTTCTTCGTCCCGCAGTTACTGAAAATCTTCGCTAAAGAGGAGTTCATTCACCCATCGGCGCGAACATCGCCGTAGGAAATCATGGTGTGCTCTATAAAATATATACAAAAAATAGAAATCCAGTGCTGTGAGCGAATGAAAATGGTTTGAAGTGCAAGTGCACCAACGCTTTCAATTTATGGCCACGTTGTGGCGATTTCGAAGTCGTGGGCGATGGTCTACGGACGACTGTGAGAAATTATCATAGTGGTCACTCAAAACTCGGGCATATAAATATTAGTAAAGGCTTTTATGTCAATCAGATTTCTCACGATAATGGATGGCGTTTCGAATAGTTCTTCTGTTCAAAACTCTTGGTGCTTACCGAAGCTGCTCAAAGTACACACCTATCACAGCTTAAACATATGGGTAAGAGATACTTGCTCTCAAATTAGCTGTAACTTATGATCAGACTAAAGGAGTTGCAACGCTTAAAGGCATGCCCCAGGATCACATTGGTGTGGCTCTTGCACACGAATGCGAATGTATTGGTGGAAGTGGGCCGGCAGTAAAGAAAAAAGGAAAAGAATCCGTCAAAAACGCTTAGGTTAAGGGCTCACTCACCTTCCTAATCGGCTGTGCTAAGGGAATGAGAGACTAAGCGCGAGAGGAGAGTATGAGGCGAGAGAGCGCTACAGATGAGAGAGCGCCAGACAACAGCCTGATAAGAAAAAAAAGTCTGCAGCTTGGGCAGCTTACTTTGCAAGGCCCAAGCGCTCTTATCGGTCGGTTTCCGTGCACGAGGACGCCACATCTGTGATTGTCCTCTAGGGTTCTATACTAGTGACCGAAGAGAAGCGTTCACACGAACTCTGCCTGGGTTGTGCCTTTAAAATTTGGAGCAGCAGGTCTTCCACCTCACTTTTACAAACACCGAGCGCTGCACATACCAATTAGGCAAGTGGAAGTTAACGATCATGCATTAATAGTAAGGTACGCGTCGGAGTGCGTTATGCTTTCTATGACAGCGCGGTACGTGCTGCTCTCTGGAGAAGGGCTTTCAATCCACGTATAGTATGTATGAAGATTAACCGCTTCTCTGGAGGGATGAGTTCCGATTTTGGGAGGCATGATGCACTTCTTAGGAAATACGGCTCATTAGTCTCAATACTTGTGTTGCTTTTGTAATAGAACAAGCATTCATTGCCAGAAGAATAGACGTTGGCAACTCATGATTAGGATTTCGACTCTGTTTGTAGTTCGTTGGTCCAGGTAGCAACTTGCTTAGGGTAGCTTTGTGTTGAGCAGAGTAAATCTTCGAGCATTGATATGTTTCGAGACTTTCGAAGGACGAAAAAAAACAAAATAATTAACCAAGGTCGAACTAAAAATCCTGTCGTTGAAATGCTACGCTCGTGATCATCAACTGTTGACTTGAAAATAGGTTCCAGCCTTTTTTCAACTGGACTCACTTTTCGCAGATGCATACTGTGCCATCCCATAAACCCTTTCAGTCATTCAACAAACGCTTATCGATCGCATGAAACGAGATTAATGGCCGGCGACAGTAGCGATAAGCACCAGGATGAGTTTCTTCCTGAGTATCTGCGACCTCCAAAGGATACGTTCGATGTGAGGAGTCATGAAAAACCACTCGATATGCAGGCGATTGAAGCAATTTTATTTCAGGATGAGCCTCGTTTTACCGACTCTACCTCATTGCCTAACTATCTTGGTAATCCAAATTCTATTTACCGTCTTCGACCGCATAAGAGCGGATCGTATGGCAGCTCAGAAACGTCGACCACTGGCTCCAGCTCTTCATCGCATCACTACAACGGCTACTTCAAGAATTCTGGCACTTCCCCGAAATCACCCCCTTTAGACGCGGAACAATCAGCGAAGGTGGCAGAAACCACAGACGGGAAGGTAAGAATCGCCGCCTCTGAGATTCAAGGGTCATGCTACAATGTATCCCAAAAAGTATAGAGATACCCTATTTTTCTTCAATATCTCTATCATGAGGCAACGATTTCTCTCCATATTGTTATCAGCAATGCACGATTACACCAGGCTACAAATCCTTCTATTTTATAAAGCGCTAACTTTGTGTGTCGGTTTGTATGTCTGTATGTGTGTGTATGTATGTATGTGTGTGTCCGTCCGCAAAATGAAGTGAGTGAGAAGGAAGCTCATGGGATAAACAAACCGCTAACAGAATCATGTAGCTCACAGGACTTTAGCTATTAGTGTTTTGCAATGGCATGATTGTGATAGCATCCCCAACGGCTATATAAACACGCACTTAGCACACTTTCGGTCATTCGACAAGGTGATGCTGTGGTAGCCGGCGAGCAGAGGGGAACGAGGGGAGAGTAAGGAGAGGAGGGAGAAGGGAAAGCTTACGCAAGGTAGGGAGGTTCCGGCGCTTGCCGGGGGACCAATCTGGTAAATATATAAGTGAAATTGGAAAGAAAAAAGCTTGAAGTGTTCTTCAGATTTTTTTTACACTTCCGCGATATACTTAATTCAACAACAACAACAAAAAACTTCTTACCCTAATTCCCAGTAGATAAGCCTGCGCCAATTTCACGTAAAACCACCCCCGCTCGTGCAGTGTAACTTTGTACACCTTAGAAACCACCGCAAATTTGCCTATAGCGGTAAGTCGATGCCCTGATCACGAAAATGACTTTCATTTTTCAGCGTGGCGCCATCTGGACGCCAGTTGGCGTCAGATTCTGTACAGCGGTTATTTGGTGTCCCGATTTGGAATATGGCACTCGTTTTCGGCGCTGGCGCTGCTCGTCTGCGCTCTCCAGCCGAGAAGTATGCACTGAACAACGTCAGCGCCGAAAAAGTGATCAGGGCCCCAAGTAACCCCCATACAGAACCTTACACCGGTTTTGGTGAACGAAGTCGTGAAAAAGTGTGACGCCAAAACTGGTGCCAGATGGCGCCACGTAAAAACGATGCGGTACCCTCAGCACATCGAATTACCCCTATGGGCATGTTACGGTTGTCTCTAGATTTACCCAAGTGCACTCACCAACGGAGGTGTTTTTAATTGGAGCAGGCTTATCTACCAAGAAATTAGCGTAATAATTAGTAACACTCCCTCCCGAAAATTTTCACCACACGCTTCGGCATGCTTTGGACAAGCCTGGACATCGTTTGCGGCAGTATGTGCTCACGATGTTTTTCGGCTGTTCTTCGCTCTCGAGCTGCCTGCAGTTGGCTAAACGTCCCGCACGAGTATACCCCATAGGTTCTCTATCGTATTCAAGTCGGAAGATTTGGCTGGCCGGCCGAGAAAACATGCGTTCCTTGAAACCTTGTTGAAGCGCTTGCATGAACGGCGGCGTTGTCTTGTTGGTATTTGAACTCAATGGATGGAAATCGTTGCATGTATGGTACCATGTTTATTGTTCTGGAGGATGGTCCTGAAGCCACTTGTTCATTCGTTGCGTGATAAAAACAAGTCCACTCTTACAGAATGCTGAGAAGGCAGCCCAAACCATGACACTACCGCCACAGTCGCGTTTGGAAAGTGGTTCCTTCCTCAAATCGCGCCAATAGCCTTGCCAGGCCATCGGACCCATCCAAATTCACTTTATAAAAAATCATTTTGAACACTGCACAGCATATGAAAACACATGCGGTAACCGCCAGTGCAATCCTCATCCCATTGCTGAGTCTACATTACGTGTTCCTTCGCGAAAAATACTCATGCTTCCTTACGCGCACTCGTCAAAATGGCGTAGTCAGAAACTGTCTTTGAATGATGTGGGAACATGAACAAGAACATGAACAACATGAACGACACACGATGGGCAGTACTTCTCGACACGGGTGCTACTTCTTTGCTCAGCCGCCGTACACCCTTTGTGGAATTGAATACAGCATTGAGAATTCGGCGCTTCTGCCTTTTCGAACATTCTTAGGTCTCCCGCTCTTTTTTTCAGAGTCGATGTCGTTGCAGAATTTGCTAAGCAAATTGACTGACCGTCCTGATTTTCTTTAAATGCTGCCGTAACTGAGTCGCATATCCTGGTAAGCAGGAAATTGGCCTTTCCCAAAGTCCGTCGTCATAACTCCACTCATTCCTGAAACACTGAGCAGAGAACCGCGAGTGTCGCTATAATTTGAAGACGCCCAGATTTTAACAGGGTGTCCCATAAATATTGCACCAAATTTTGAGCTCAAATTCTGTAGGTGTTATGAGTTTTCTATTCCTAGATTGGCAGACCTTTCAATCCTCTATCCTCTTGTCAATGACCATGCCAAATTCCACGGCTTACCGTTCGGCCTGCATCTCATGGTGCGCCTAAACTTCAACAGAGTGCCTAACCTCTCACAGCTAGGTCGGACATCCGGTGATGAGCATCGCGCTTCTTTGGATTTTCAACCGCTCGACGGCCTACCACACACTATACAGAAAAAACCAGAAATGTAGCTTCCGTTGTAGCCGACCGTAAGCGCTGTCATCTTGCTTAGGAAAAACACCAGTTTTGCTCCGCCCGCTATCGCGCGGCATCACACGACAGTCTTTAGCGAAACTGGAGGACCCATGGAAAATGTCAGCATGAGGTCCTCCATTAACCACCACCTCATTAAGATGTGTTAGACCTTTCCCAGTTTCGCTGAAGTCCATCGAGAATACGCGTGATAACGTCTGGAGCTGAACTGGCATATTATCTCACAACTGTAAACATCCAGCATTTTCTTGAATTCAGATAATTTAGCGGTGAATAGGATTTTCTTGCTGTCAGTCTCAAAATGAAAACGAAATATGCCTATTTACATAAGTGAGGAGCTAATGCTTATCATTTTTACACTCACCATTATTTAGAACCCCGAAAGGATTAGCGGTTCAATGAGTTTGGGCTTTCTTGATATTGCTTTAGAAATCAAACTTATCATTTGCTGAAGACTTGTTTGAGTTTATGCAATCGACTTCTATCAAGTAAGCTGGTCATATCGATACAATGTGCACGTACCACTACAAATAGAATTCGTAAGTAGGGACGCTCTAATGACAACGCGAGTTACGTGACGCAATTGGCGACTTTTGTGTTCTGACGCGCCTTTATCAGCCTTATCAGTTGCTATCGCTTTCATTCATGTACCACCAATGTCCCGGGACCCACCCCACATAACACTTGTAAGTATAGACGCTCTAGTACCAATATGAACGACAAAACGAAATTGGCGATGCTCGCTTTCTAGCCCCTCTTATCAGCTATTATCAGTCGTTATCAGTTCCTATCACGTACCACTTGTGTCCCCATCCCACCCCCTATAACATATGTAAGAACCACTGCGCTATCGTTACTGTGACTCGAGCTACGAATTTCGTGACAAACAGAGGAACCACTCGACTGAAATATTCGGGTTTACTCGAGAAAGGTGGCCAGCACTCTGGGTTTCTCACACAGCCATGTAGAGAGTGGTCGGATAACAACTGCTCACAGTCCATTATGCATAAGCACCACTGCTCAATCCAACGGGAGGAGCACAGCAGAGACAAAAAGTTCAAAGAGCTGGTGTCGAGGGCCGAAAATGGCGATTACGGGCACTCCTCACATGGAACGAGCTACAATCTTCAAACTCGAGGATGCCCGCATGAGGTCTTGAGGAAGTCAGTGAGAGTGAAAGGAATATTCGCCACAAGCAGCAGCCGAACCTTATCATGGTCTGGACGGGGGTCTCAACTACCGGTCGCTCACCATCACTGCCTGTTTACAAAGGAATACAACTTGATACTAGACCGAGCCAAGGGACATTTCGGTGCACCATCTGTTACTGAGGTATCTAGCCACTTTGAGGAGGGGTGATGATCTTTTCAATAGGACCCAGCTTCTGCATAGGAGGCAAAAATTGTTCAGGAGCGCTGTTAAGGCACTCTTTCCGATTTCACATCCTCGAACGAATGGCTCTCCTATCCCTTGATTCCAGCGTGCTGGACCATCCTATGTGGGCTATGTTAGGGAGCCTGCACTAAACATTGCATCCACATGGATGAGCCGGAGAATTTTCTCTGCAAAGTTTTCAAAGAGAACACCCCAGGATGCCATGCGGGCCACAGTAGAGTTGCGCAAATTGGGAGCATACTCACAACAGTAGGAGGGCATATCCGATGAATGTCATTTCTTTCAATATGTAAATGTATGGCTAAAAATTGTGTAAACCTCTTGAAGATACATCCGTTTTGAAAGAAGTTACAAGCAAAGAAAGTAGTGCAATATTTTAGGACACCCTGTAGAAAAAATCATATAAACTCCAAGATTTTTGCTTTCCACTTTCACATATATTTGTACCATGCCGTAATACTGCATAGTTGATAAAATTTGGAGAGATCGTTCACCATTATAGAGATATTGAAGAAAAGTAGGGTGTCCCTATACTCTCACACTGTAAAATTGCACGGTATTCAGAACTTCATGGAGAAAAATGCCGCTAAGGATCAGCAATCTGATCAGCTTAGTCCGACCTACTCAAAAGACTATGTTGGCTATTCTACTGTTTCTGATGTGAGGGCATAGCTAGATTCTTAATTATTTGTTAACATGACTTATGATAGCAACATTTCAGTGGCCTCCCGAGGCTATGCTAACTAATGAGGAAAAATGTGCAATCAAACTTTTCACAGATTTTCGGCTGGAGAAAGGTATGTGTTTACTGATTTTCAATTACCTGGTTCCTGAAAATGGTTCGAAAAGCATGTAGGGGGAAGAATTTGGCATGGTATTAAAGCACCTACATTTAGCACAAATGTGCGTCTGCAAACAGATCCTTGCCATTTTATCATGGGATGTCGATGATGATGATGATGTCCCATTGTTCGACAAAGCCAAGATATACCAAGCAAAATCGTTTTATGATAATTATTATCCATGTGGTTTGTAGAGCAGTGTACAAAGATAGCTACTCTAGGCGGTGCGTGTCGTCAAGAAGCATCCCCGTGTGCGAGTTGTTAGTCGTCTGGTTGACTTTGCTCTTGTCGAGCCAGATGAAGAAGATGATGACAAGCCTGGAGAAGACGTAATCAATTACACAGATTTAGTGAACCTACTTAAAGGCACTGAGGTGATTCTTGAGTGTTCAAGATTGTTTTTGAAGCTTATGTGCCGTCAAACTGTTCAAAGTTATCCAGCTCTCGAATCCCTCACTTTCTGGTGCCAAAGTACCGCCTTTTTTCAGACGCCCCCTCAGAACACCCCGACTGAAGCAGCCGATCCAAATCAAGGGAACCTTATCGACTTTTCCGATGACATTTTAATCTCCACCAGTGTTAGTACGTCGACGAACCTTAACAATGCTATACCCAACCCAACTCCTCAACCACTATCACTTCTTGACTTGTAGAGATTAGATCACATCACATTTTGTTTGTCAATCAATGGATAAAACACCACTTCTCCCACAGCACTGAATCGACCATAGACGGCATTGTTACTATCTATCTTTGTACGTCATACGTTTCGTTTGAATTGATTTATTGATTGATCGTGCAAACCTAAACGTGACCTCATCGAGTTTAAAGTTTAACATTTTAAATGTGATATTATGTGTTGATATGATGCATTGCAAAAAACACATTCGTGGTTGAGGCTTGTGTGTGAAATTCCGCCATTGATACTAAGTACGTTGAGAGCATGTTGTTGCTTACGAAGATTGTTATTGTGGAGGTAATAAACGAATTCTTCTTGAACTTCAATACCACCACCGGAGACGTCAGTTAAGTAGGGGTTTTTCCCCTTATATCTAGGTTAGTATTTTATTGTATCATCGCCGCGACTTGTTTCTTAGCTGTGTGACTTTCATATCCTTGTGACGACTAAGTGATTAAATTTTGGAAGGACGTTAAGGCATTGGGTACTGTTATCTTACGGGCGGAAGTGGTGTAGTGGCAAGTGGCGCGCTTACCACGCGAGCGGTCCGGGATCAAATCCTGGGTCGTGAGTCGCCCGGGCCAACCAAGCCTTCCATCCCTCCGGGGTCGGTTAATTGGTACCAGACTTGTCTGGGAGGATAAAAACACTGACTTGTACATCGGCTGGCCCCCGCAAGTCATTGTATAGGCCACATCGCATTCAAACGCCACTGCGAATGTACAAATGGAAGTAGAATGCGTGCCGCATCCCAAAAAGGGATTGATCAACGGCAAATGCTTATCCTTTATGCTTTTCCCTGCTTTTTTCTTACCAGTGTAGCTCCGAGCGCAACGCGGCGCATTCTATGAGTCATAACGCGGGCTGATTTGAAACTAAGAGTAAAGATGTTTTGGAAGATGTGTCACATGAATTTAAAGGTTGTCCAATTTTTGCTGAAGATTGTCGCGTAATGCGCGCAGTAGCATGCGGAATGAAAATGGTACTTATCATGACTTCGTAAACATTCAGCATTGATATCGAGCTCGGATGATTTAGCGGTTTATTGAATTTCCACAGTTGAAGAATAGGTGTGTAAGTGAATATAACCAATCAATCAGCATCAACCTAGCTATGATGGAAATTGGAAATATAATGGAAATTCGCTATTAGTCCAAGTCCAGATAGTTGAGCAGCTCAACTTTCTTTGCTTCTTTAGATGAAAGGATAGGAATGGAACATATTCACGTGCTAGGGACCTGGTTTAGTTCAATTGAGTGCACGCTCAACTGTCGTTACTTTTATCAGTACAGTTGCCGCTCATACCACTTTCTGTCACCTACATTCAACCCTCGCCACCTTGATCGCTTGCCAGTGATAATTGCAACGAAGTTGTAGAGACCTGCATTCAAACGCTCTTATCATTCCTTGTCATTTCTTATCAGTTCATACTGTTCGCAATCGGTGTCCCGGTCCCAACCTCCACGCAACGTGTAGGAGCTAATATTTACTGTCACCACGAAGGCTGCAACGAAATTAGCAGTACTCAAAATCCTAACTTCCTTATCAACCGTTATCGCTTGTTATCACTTCTGATCATCCGCTATCCGTGTTCCCGTCCCATCCCCTATACCACATGTGAGAGCCAAGGTCCAATTACTGCGAGGGCGCACGAAATGGCGGTATTCACACTTTGGACGCCCTTATCAGTTTCGACGTCCGTTATTCAGCTCCTATCAGTAGTTATCACTTCCCGCCACCCGTCATCAGTGTTCACCTCGGCCCCCTATATATCCTAGAAGTTTGAGCGCTCTGGGTCCAAAGGGGGTGAAGTTATGAATTTCCGGTCAGACACACACACACACACACAACCGCTTAGCCGATTATATATAGTAGGATGTTCT